>SNQJ01S0108294.1:12245-38942 GCA_010110895.2 Picea sitchensis
GCATAGGTATGCCTGCCTTGGGTTTGAAACATGTCATAATATTTGTTGGATGTTTGTGTGCAGCTTTTGTCAGGTTCTATGCGTCTATACCCTTGCTTGAAAGTCTACAAAGCATTTCAGTTATCAGTTCCTATCTTCTAACTTCATTCTTTGGGGGGCAATCTGTTACACATAAAAAATACTCACTTTGATAGTGTCACAAGTGTCATCATTACAAAGGTCGCAAGTGTCTCATTTTTCTCACAAGTGTCGCAAGTGTCAAAGAAAGCATACTGCCACGATGCCTATGTTGTGCCTATAACGACATGAGAAGGACACTTAAAACACCTCAAACATATGATTTGGAAGAAGAGAAATGATTCAACAGGCTTATGAACCTTTTGCCATCTGAAAGCACCCAAAAAACTAAGTTTTGGAGGAGAGCGCTCCCCTATACCTCTTCTGGGAGCGCTGTCGCTCCCCCTTACACTGTCTAGGAGCGTTATAAAGCTCCTTTGGCCCTTTTGAGGGAGCGCTGGAACCCCCCTTAATCCTACTGGGGAGCGTTGTAGCGCTTTGATGGCCCTTTTGAGGGAGCACTACCTATTCTGGGTAGCAGTTGAGTTGTTGAGATGAATGGGGGAAAGATCTTTTCATTCTTAGAAGGCAGTTGAGCTCGAATCCCTAGTCCAGCCATGTTCTTAGGGTATATCCTCAACTGAAGGAGGCAAATCCTCACCTTCCCCAAGGATATCTCAAGTTGTTGAGCCTCTCCAAGGCTATATAAGCAAGCTTTCTAATGGTGAAAGGGGACTGGAAAGGAATACTCACACCAAACTTATGATCTTATAAGTGGTGCAGGAACAGAGATATTTTGGAAGCAAGAGACCTATGATCTCATAGGGATCAATCAATGAAGATATCATCATTCAGATCATGGATATTTTGAGCAAGGGGTAGACAAGGAGGACTTGATGAAACTGCTGCAATCCATCTACGACTGTAAGCAATGTTTTGTCCTCATTAATACAATTTGCTTGGCCTGTTTCTTTCTAATTAGTGTTCAATCTCACATGAATTAGTCTCTTTAGTAGATAGACCTATTTCGAACTAATCTTGATAGAGTAGGAAGTGGTCGTACTTTTTTTGTCTACAAGGCTTATTGAAGAGTGAAAGATTGGATCTCAACTCAGAGCATGCAGGGACAAACGTCGGTAAAAGGTACTTCTTTTCTCCTTCCTCCTCATGCATTAGTTTGTATAGATTTGAAAGGAAGTTAATGTCCATGTTAAGCATCTTTTGTCTTAAGAGTTAAGAGTCTAGCTCTCAAGAGGATATCTACTTGTCCGCAGGGAGGTTTTCCTTCAACACATACAAAGATAAATACTTTGTTTGACAGTGGATCTCAAGTGAATTTAATATACGAAGCAATTGTTAATAAGTTGGGTTTAAAGACCACAACTCATGTGAAACCATATCCATTAGGTTGGGTGTGTGAGGATGCTAAGTTGCAAGTAACTAAACAATGTAAAATCAGATTTGAAATTACTTCCAAGTTCATTGATGAGGTTGAGTTGGATGTAGTTCCACTTGACATTTGCGATATTGTCTTGGGTAGTCCATACTTATTTGACAGGAAATCCATATTCTATCATGAAGATAATAAATATCACCTTTTCAAAGATGGGATTGAATATATTGTTAGATCTCACCATATTAAAACTAATGTTTCTTTAGTGGGCACAAGACAAATGAAGAGACTTATAAGTGCTAGTAAATATTTTGTTCTCATGATGGTGAAGCAAAAATAGGAAGGTGTATTAGATGTTTTTTTAGGTTGTTATCTAGGCCATACGAAAGAATCGGTAAAGATTATTTCTAACTAGGATGAGTTATTTTAGGAACCTACAAAATTTCCTCCCAAGAGGGAAGTTGAACATGAAATTTATTTGCAGTAAGATGCTCCTCTTCCTAATATTGGTATGTACAAGTCATCAACAATAGAGAGTGCAGAGATAAAGAAACAAGTTTAGGAGTTTGTCGATAAAGGAATCATAAGGCCAAGTTCCTCTCTGTGTGGATATCTTATTGTGTTGGTCCCAAAGAAAGACGGTACATGGAGAATGTGTATTGAATTTCAGGCACTGAGCACGATCACGGTAAAGAGCCATATCCTCTTCTTATAATTGATGATTTTTTCAGGAAATGAGACACGCTTCCACACTAAACCTAGAAGAACAGAAGAAGAATTTAATCAAGAACGCAAATGACAAAGCAATCACACAGTACACATAGATTTTACCCTGGAAACCCAAACCAGGGAAACCAACATTCCTTGAGTGTTTTGTTATCTTGTTGTATTATTCAATCTGAATAAAAGGTTACATTTCTAACCTTGGTCCACACCTAACACACAATCGACATCATACACTCTTTCTTATGCAAGAACAACCCTGTAGCCAATCCAACTTACATCTACATGACCAATTACCTACATATAAATATTTCTCTAAAGATTAGTTATCTTAAGATTCATTGATTAGTCTTTATGACCTTATAACATGCCTCTTTATATCCTTTTAAAAAGGAAAAACCGTAAATAAATGGTGCCCAAAAATGGTTACAGATCCATGCATATCATTGGCTACAAATCCCAAGAATCTCAAAATTTTGTTACGGTCGACTCCAAGTCAGATTACCAGTCGAATACCAGTCGGCCTCCATTCAGTCTTCAGTCGGTCTCGACATGCCCTCCTGTCGAACTCTTGTTGGTTGACCTCTTTGAATTTCTATCGATTCATTTACCATATCGAACCGCCTTGACCTTGGAATTCGACTTTACTTGGTTGACTAACCTTGATCTTCAACATGTTTTCAATCCACCTCAACTTTGACCTGCTGTTGATCCACCTCAACGTAAACCATTAGTTGATTCACCTCGACTAGACTTTAACTGCAAAGAATATAACAACCCAACATTATCCCACTTGTTGTCTTGTTTGTTGAAACTAGAATAACTTTGAACTTTTGTTCATAGACCCATGGAAGCAATACCCATTTCTGCACCAAGAGAACTTAACAACACTCACAGACTTGGTCAATGAGTCTGCTATGTTTTCCAATGTGTCTACTTTCTCCAACAACACCTTGTTACTTTCCACCACGTCTCTCACGAAATGGTATTGTACATCAATGTTATTAGTCTTTGAATGATAAGCAGGGTTCTTAGCCATAAATATTGAACTTTGATTGTCACAACTTATATTCATAGATCTCTGCTCAAACTTGATTTCTGAACACATCCTTTGCAACCATATTGCTTCTTTGCTTCCATGAATGGCTACCATGTATTCAGATTCTATTGTTGACAAGGATACGATCGCTTGACGCTTACTCATCCAACTTATTACTCCACCAAACATCTTGAAGACATATCCATTGGTCGACCTCCGTCTATATAGATGTACAGCCCAATGAGCGTCAATGGTGCAAACCTCACCCCCTTTGGGGCTGCACGACCTCTCGGTCTAGGATCTTTTAAACACATGATTCAAATTGACTCTTTGGCTCCCTACTGGAACCCAATAAAATTTATCAAAGGTCCATCTTTCTTCAAAGTGCAGGTTTTCTTAACCCCGCGGCCCTCTTCTTGTCCCTTTGAAGAAAGTTGGCGGCGACACTCATTCTTTGTGTCAGGCCCTTTCTATCACATGACCTTGGGTTATGTCCGGGGGCTCAACCACAAAAATTGCTTCGGCTTCGGGCTTCGACTCTTCCCATGACATCTAACTCTTATGTTCTCAAACTCTGAATCGACGAACTCAAACGATGCGAGGATCAATGGTCCCTGCCCCTCCTTCTAATCGACGGTTGCAATCTATTCGAACTTCATCCTTCGGGAGTCTCTCTATATCGTCCTCCGATATTTCCCATAGTACTATCCCTCTGAATCATGTAGATTGCTTCCACACGTCCCTTCCATATCGAACGATCTGGATTCAAACCGCTCTTCGCGACTTTGCGAAGATCTATGTTTGCCCTTGGGAAACTTCCCGGAGCTCCAACTCCCGGATCCCCTGATATTTCACCACCTGTCTCCTCTTGACGATGGATGATTTCTCAGTCTTTGGGACTTCGGAAAGTCCTCGACTTTCCTGCACACTTAGCACAATTTCTACCCGAGACTTAGACTGTTCTCAGCCTTTCTTCTACACTCCTTGCAAAGTTCTGCGCTAGTCCTTCTGAGTTTTTTCTCGGATTGAAACCTTCAAGGTTCTCAGTTCTTTTGTTCCCTTCCAAAGACTTTCTAGTGCCCTCCTAGAAACTTAACGCCCTTCCTCATGTGCTTGTAAGATGAACTTACTGTATCCTTAGCGCACCCCTTGAGGTCGGCTAAGCCTTTTCACGGATTCTCCTTGAGCCCTTTCCAGAAGTCTTAAGGCATCTCCTTTCCTTGGTCGATGCACTCTTGCAAAGCCTTCCTTCCTCAGAGTGTTCAGTAACCCCAGGGTTCTCCTGACACTTCCAACACTCCAGAATGTGTTTCTCTTGCGCACTCTCGCACTTTCTCTATGCCCTCCTGGCAGAGTATTTCAGAGTATTCAACAACTCTGCGTTGTGCTCTCTCCCACACAGTATTTCTTCCCAAGGTATTCAACAACCTTGAAATTCCCCTATGAGTTTGTGAACTATCCTGGTGTGCCCTCCTGACAACTTCTCTTCTGACTCGAACGAGTTCAGACACGCACTCCTTGTGTCGGCTCACAGAGTTTCAACCCTTTGTCGCGCACTCCTTGCACTTAGCCTAGAGAACCAAACTTAATCCAGCACACTCAAAGATATAATATTATATCTCTATCCCTGCAGATAATTTCTAACATACATCCACAGTGAAACCGCATACAAATGACATTCACAAATAAACATCCATTACACAGAAATTGACAAACAGGAAAATATGTACTTTCTATTAATGGTGGAATGTCCATTACAATACATGAGTCTGAACTGCAACTGAGTCTCGGCTCTTAAAAAATTCTTAGCTTACAATGATTTTCATCAAACTCCAACCGCCTCTTCCGAGAATACAATACAAGAGTTTATACAAGAGGGGCTCGATGAACTTCCCTCCAAGCTAAGCTAGTGGTGTCTAATCACCATTCAAAATGCCTGACTAATGAGGTAGATTACAATAATGGAAATATGATCCGAATCAGATTTAGATCCCTCCTACCATCAACCACTTAATGGCGACCTCATCTATAGCTTGTGTGAAGGCACAACTTGGCTCTACCAACCTGTCAGCATTGATTTCCTTAATTAAGATTTATATTCTTGAAGGAAAAATGAGAGGGAGACGCCTCTCCCTTCCTTGAATGTGCACCACTCATGCTAATCAGTTGGCACGTGTTGAGGTGGAGCGATGCTCCTGAATCATACTCCACGACTACAAAAATTCATGAGCTCCTGCTCATGAGCTTCCCAGCTCTATGGAAATCCTCCTAGATCCCAAACTTTCTCATGGAGTTGTCCTTCTTCTCCTCTGATTTTCTTTTGTTGCTGCTTCTGCATCTTTATCTTCCTTGTTGCTCATGCAGGTGCTCCTCTATCCATCTTCTCCTTGTTGACCGCTTCTTCTTTTGACCTCAACATCAACCTCCTTATCTCCTCTATGGCTTCTTCCAGCTACTTTATCGATTGGTTTTCCTTGTGTAATCTACTCGGTTGCAACTCTTCATGTTGCTCTATGGGTATATCATCCTGATTTCCCATGCTACTTTTATCCCTTGTGACGTTGACTGGTCACTCTGCTGCAGACTCTAATTATGCAGTCTCATCACTGAACTGTTGTTCGGCTACCTCCTCTGACAAATTAACCCCTGTCAGTTCTTCGGATGGTCCCATTCCAGCTCTCTCCAACTACAACTTGTGCTGGCATGTTTCTTATGGCATGGTTATCTCACGGTAGCCACCTTCTGGTTCTGAACTGTCCAACCAATCCTCCAGTGCCTTTAACTCCATCTCCCACCGAGTGAGTAACTCAACTGGGTGCTCCTCTTCTGTTGGGACATAATTCATTATCTTCTCCTTCTCCTCCATGACAGTCTCAACTTTATGTCCTTCTGTTGCATCTGTAACACCTGTTCTAGCCTCTCCTCAGCTGCTTGGCAAGAATATATCAACTCCTCCAATGACCAGAATGCTCCTTTGATCCTCCTCCTCTGTGGTGGAAGTTTCCAACTTGTCATCATCTTCATTCACGCGACTTGCAGTTCTGCATGAGTCTTCATATGGATGAGGCCTTTCTTCCTCCTCCTCTCCATATGTCAACACCCCCTAGCATGAACTCTCAACTAAGCTCACCTCTTCTCCCTTTCCCGCTTGGAAATTTGGGATGTCTCCTCTTCCCTCCTGGCAGTTTACGATATCGACTGATCCCTTCTCATTGCCCACCTGGCAACCTACGAGACTCCTTCTATATCTCTTTCCCTCGCCATCAAGGTTTTCGACATATCTCAACCACCTTTTTAACACCTATTGCTACCTTCTGGCCAACAATTTCCAAACATGCCACTTAGTTGTCCTTTTCAAAGGCCACTCATACCTCCATTTCACTCTTGCCTCCTACTGCATCTTAAATGCTAGCTTCTCCATCTCCGCTCAAATTTCACTCAGCTCCTTATCCATCTTCTCTTTTCTTTTCTATGGGTAGTCTTCTCCTTGAACACACTCATGACCTCCAACGGCCATCTTGCTTCACCTACAACCTACCTGGTTGTTTACCTTATGTTGTACACCTTGCAACAGTTTCCACAGAGTATCTCACTCTATCTCCCTTCACCTATTGTCTATGGGTGAATTCAAGCTCTGACTCTACTTGATGTAGCTAAACTGTCTCCTTTCCCTTTACCTATTGTCTGCAAGAAAACTTTGGCTCTAATACCACTTGGTGCAGACCCCACCCCCTCTAGTGATGTCTGACCTCTTGTTCTAGGATTGTTTAAACACCTTATTCAAATTGACTCTTCGACTCCTTGCTGAAACCCAATAAACTTTATCACAGATCCCTCTTTGTTCAAAGTGTGGGTCCTCTTAACCCCACGACCCTCTTCTTGTCCCTTCGAAGAAATTTGGTGGGGACACTTATTCTCTGTGCCAGACCCTTTCTATCACATGACCTCGGGCTGTTTCCCAGAGATCAACCACAAAAATCGCTTTGGCTTCGGGCTTCGACTCTTCCCAAGACAACCAACTCTTACATTCCCGAACTCCGAATCGGCAAACTCAAATGACACGAGGATCAACGGTCCCTGTCCCTCCTTTTGATCGACGACTACGATCTATTCGGATTCCGACCTTCGGGAGTCTCTCTATATCCTCCTAGGATATTTCCCAGAGTACTGTCCCTCCAAATCGTGCGAATTGCTTCCACGCGTCCCTTCCAAATCCAACGGTTTGGATTCAAACCGCTCTTCGCAACTTCGCGAAGATCTCTGTTTTCCCTTGGAAAACCTTCCAGATCTCCAACTCCCAGACCCCCTGATATTTCACCACCTGTATCCTCCTGATGATGGATGATTTTAAGGTATTTGGGACTTCGACAAGTCCTTGACCTTCCTGCACACTTAGAACAATTTTTGATCGAGACTTAGACTGTTCTCGACCTTTCCTCTGCACTCCTTGCAAAGTTCTGCGCTAGTCCTTCTGAGATTTTGCTCGGCTTGAAACCTTTTAGGTTCTCAGTTCTTATGTGCCCTTCCTCGGATTTCTAGTGCCCTCCTAGAAACTTAATTCCCTTCTTCCTGAGCTTGTAAGATGAACTTACTATATCCTTGGCGCACCCCTTGCGCTCGGTTAAGCCTTCTGACGGCTTCTCCTTGAGCCCTTTCCAGAAGTCTTAAGGCATATCCTTTCCTTTGTCAATGCACTTTTGCAAATCCTTCCTTCCTCAGAGTGTTTAGTAACCTTGAGGTTATCCCGATGCTTCCAACACTCCAGAATGTGTTTCTCTTGCGTGCTCTCGCACTTGGTTTATGCCCTCCTAGAAAAGTATTTTAGAGTATTCAACAAATTTGTGTTGTGATCTCTCCCACATAGTATTTCTTCCCAAGGTATTCAACAACCTTGAAATTACCCTCCGAGTTTGTGAATTATCCTGGTGTGCCCTCCTGACAACTTCTATTCTGATTTGAAAGAGTTCAGACACGCACTCGTTGCGTCAGATCACATAGTTCCCACCCTCTGTCGCGCACTCCTTGCACTTATCCTAGAGAACCAGACTTAATACAACACATTCACAAATAGAATATTATATCTCTATCCCTGTAGACTATTTCTAACATACATCTACAGTGCAAAGGCATACAAATGACATTCACAACTAAACATCCATTACACAGAAATTGACAAACAGGAAAATTTGTTACTTTCTATTAATGGTGGAATGTACATTACAATACATGAGTTCGAACTGCAACTGAGTCTTGGCTCTTAAAAACTTCTTGGCTTACAATAATTTTCATCAAACTCTAACCGCCTCTTTCGGGCATACAATACAAGAGTTTATACAAGAGGGGTTCGATGAGCTTCCCTCCAAGCTAAGATAGTGGTGTCTAATCACCATTCAAAATGCCTGACTAATGATGCAGATTACAATGATGGAAATTTGATCCGAATCGGATGCAGATCCCTCCTACCGTCAACCAGTTAATGGCGACCTCATCTACAACTTGTGCAGAGGCACAACTTGGCTCTACGAACCTGTCAGCATTGATTTCCTTAATCATGATTTATATTCTCGAAGGAAAAATGAGAGGGCGACGCCTCTCCCTTCCTTGAATGTGCACCACTCATGCTAATTAGTTGGCATGTGTTGAGGTGGAGTGATGCTCCTGCATCAGTCAAAATATCCATGTACATTTAATTTACCATTGTCACCTCCAGGTTTTCCTTGGTATCATACAGCATAGTCCTTCGTTCCACACAAATACCTGAATACTCTCTTGATGGTTGTCCAGTGCTCCTTTCTAGGTGTTTACATGTACCTTATCAACACTCCCACTGCATGGGAAATGTTTGGTTGAGTGCAAACCATCACATACAATAGACTACCAACAACACTTGCATAGGGAACACGTTCCATGTACTCTATTTCTTCATGTGTCTTTGGAAACTATTCAACGGTTAGCCTTGCTCCCACGGGAATTGGAACCTTCACCAGTTTGAAATCTTGCATGTTGAAACATTTCAGATTTGTTTCAATATACTTTTTATTATTCAACTAGATATTTCTAGCGGCTCGATCTCTCTTAATATACATTCCTATAATGAAGTTAGTTGCATCGATATCCTTCATGTCAAACTTGGAGAATAACTGCTTCTTTACCTCCTTTATTGCATCCATGATGTTTCCAATCAACAACATGTCATAAAAATACAAAGCTACATATATGAAATTCCCAACTTGTTCCTCGGAATATATGCAGTGATTAGCTTTACTTCTTACAAATCCCAAACTAAGGATGTATGTGTAGAACTTCTAGTACCACATCCTTGGTGATTTCTTTATACCATAAAGGATATTTTCAGTTTACACATCAACGCTTTCTTTCCCTTTACTACAAATCCTTCAGGTTGTTTCATGTAGATTTCCTCTTCCAGGTCCCCATGTAGGAACATTGTCTTCACATCCATCTGTTCTATTTCCAGATCAAATGTTATAGCCAGAGACATAGTACTCTAATGGAAGTTAGTTTTGCAACAGGGGGGAAAATCTCACCGAAGTCGACTCCCTCGACTTAGGAATATCCTTTTGCTACCAATCGAACTTTTAACTTCTCGACTTGTCCTGCGACATTCATCTTCTTCTTGAATACCCATTTTGTACCAAAGAGCTTTCTTCCACTAGGAAACTTGACTAGATCCCATGTCTCATTCTTGTGTAAGGATTCCATATCTTTGATCATGGCGTCCTTCCAGAGTTTACCCTCCACTGAGTCAACTGCCTCCCTGACATAATTGGGATCATTGTCGATGGAAGTTAACACGAACGTGGAATAGAAGTCGGGTGGAATATACCTTTCGACTGGTTTTCTTACTCTTTCCAACCTCCTTAATGTTAGTAAAACAGGACCACGGAACAATAAAATAAAAGAAACGTGGAAATAAAACACAGAAGATACACAATAAAATAGAGACACATATATACGTGGTTCACCCAGTGTGGGCTATGTCCACCAGATAAATTTTCAGGTCCTTCTCTTTATCATCCAACAAATGAAGGGATACAACCTACAACACACTTGATGTAACTTCCTCTTCTTTCTCTCACAATTTCCTCACTCAGAATACAATATTCTCCATGACATGTAGTCGCAATACATTTCCCTCATAAAAGAGGGTTGTCCTCTAGGGAAAAAACCCCTAACATAACTTCTACCGTCAGATCTACAACCTTATAATGAATGGTCTACATTTACTATGAAATTACAATATACATTTACAAGGAAATTTTTCCTTTGGGGGCTCGCTTTCTCCTGAACCCCGCAGAAGGGGAAAGTTCCCCCCCTGCATAGATGAGTGTACATTATTCCAGGTTGTAAAGTCTTCATGGGGTATAAACATGGCTGAAAACAAAGACCTTTGAATCAGGAATATAATCAGGCTCCACAACCAACAATCTCTCACTTGGAGACTGATCTCAACAACTCCATCATTGTTGTATCTGATGGAATATGATCCTTCTTGGACCTGGAAAATTTCTCATCTTCACCTTCATGCTTCAAGAAAAACTGAAACTGATCAGGAACTCAATTTATCCCTGGTTACTCCCTTTGTTAACATGTTTGCAGGATTCTGGCTAGTGTGTATCTTTTCCAACTTCAAATATCCATCTTCCAAAACGGATCGTATTAAATGGTACCTCAGATGTATAGGCTTAGTCTTTGAATGGAAGGTTGAGTTCTTTGCAATATGAATGACACTCTCTCTCTTGCTTCTTTCCCAATTCCTCCATAAACCTTTGTAACCAAATCATCCCTTTACTAGCCTCTGTAGCAACAACATACTCTGCCTCTGTTGTTGAAAGTGCAACAACGTTTTGCAGTTTTGAAATCCAACTTACAGTTGTTCCACCTATAGCAAAACATACCCTATGGTACTCCTCATGTTATCTTTATCACCTACCATATCTGAATCAACATATGCCTGTAGAACAATGTTGGAACCTCCAAAACATAATGCATGAGTAACAATACCTCTCAAATATTGAGAATCCACTTTACTGCCTCCGAATGTTCTTTACCTAGATTGTTCATATACCCACTCACAAATCCCACTGTATGTTCCATATCTGGTCTTGTGCAAATCAACGCATACATCAAGCTGCCAATTGTTGATGAATAAGGGACCCTAGACATGTATTTTATCTCCTCCTATGTCTTGGGACACATTTCCTTAGTTAATTTGGAATGGCTGGCCAAACGTGTACTAACTGGTTTTGCATTCTGTATTCTAAACCTCTCCAACTGTTATTGGATAAATCAGTGAATGTGTACATAAAATGATCTCCCTAGATCCACCTGGATCTAGAACAAAAAAAGATAAGACATGACGCTTTCCCTAAGATTTAATCATTGAGTTTACTATCAAACAAGAGATGAGTGACATACCTTTGGATATCACTTCCTTATGTCTTTGTTGTCCCTACTCCGCTCCGGTGCTCTTGTGATATTGGATCTGCAATGAAACACAAACCAACCAAAGTGAAAGCAACAATAGTATATTCAATGAAAAATTACACATGTGATCAAGGAATCATGTAATAAAATGAGAATGATTTTATGGGAAAGAAACATTCCACTGTATTATATTAAGTAAAAGTGGAAGATACAACCAAACAACCTTCATGTTGCAAGGTTCCCTTTTAGTGGCCCTTTTCTCCAACACACACACTTGCTCCAAACTTGCATGAAGAAGATCCACAATAACTTGATGGACCAATAAAGACCTCAAGCATCAATTGAAATAGAATCCCTCACACCAGGGATGATTTTAAGGATGGAAATTTATTTTTAAATGTAGAAACCTTGGCGAATATTACTAATCCTTCATATGTCAACTATAAATGTTTGGCGATATTTTTTTAAGAATATTCAAATTTCTAAGTATTTTATATAGTTTTTATAATTTTTTGGCGATTTTTAAGGTAAAATAATTTTATCCTATAGAATTTGGGTGAATCATTTTTAAAATAGCAAATCTCATTTTTGGAAAAACCATGGAAAATTAGCCCATGAGCAAAATTTAGCCCCTAAAATCATCCCTGCCTCACACAATTTTCAACCTATTATTTCATTAATTCCTTGCTTACTTGTTTTATTAACCTTTTCCATGAGAAACCCATTCTTATATAGTAGAAAGAGAGATGGTTAAAGAGATTAGGATGACCCCACCAAATCAGAGAAGCGAGTAGGATCCCAGCCATATAGATGCCACCTCACATTATGGAAGATTCCCTTCTAGAACCTTCGTGAACTTTGACCTTTTCTCGGTCTTTCAACACCGCCGCACCTTGGCTATAGGACAACCTGCAGAAACGTCACAAGGCAATTTCAGGACAGACTACGATGATCAGGCATCGCCGCACTATATCTTATGGTTGTCCTGCGACGTCCTTTCTTAACAAGGTTTCGAAGAAGAGGAAGCTAGTCACTTTTCTCATGAAGAAAGGTTCTTTTGGGATCTTGAACACATGCTATAGAAACATCACCAGGGTGACTAAAATAATGTGTGGCAGAATTCCCCCCAAAGTATGAGGCTGGAACTCATGACAGCTGAAATACTTTGTAGAATATGTGTGTGCGTCAGAAACAAGGATCACACCAATAAAAAACCTGCAAAAAACCAAGCATCTGCACAATATACCATTTCTGAGGTAGGCATTCCCATGCTCAGACTACAAGTGATTTAAATCATAAATGTGAGTCATGGCCACCAATCATACACTGTGGATCCATGTCACCAAGATTCTACATAGCCACCAGGAATACACTGTGGATCTATGCTCGTAGAAAAACTCAGATTCAGACATAGACACAAGACATACAAAGTGGATCTATGTGTTAATACAAATCATAAATACTCTGTCGCAACCTAGACCAAAATAATGAGATCCATGGTCTTCAATCTTGTCATCTGTAAGTACGAATCTAGCCATGCGATTACAGGTGTTGAATTCAAACATGGTAGAAACCACTTGATTACTCGTCATTAATGAAAACCATTAACAACTGCGAGGGAAATCACCATTGATGTCAATGACTCCCAAGGTACCTTAGTACAATCCAATGAATGCGAATAAATGAGTTGAAATCGAACACTCGATATAATCTCTCAATCAGGGGTCAATGTTGTGAACCCACTATCAAAAGTGAAGAAACCTGCCATTGAGGCATGCAGGTTCTAAGGTACTAATTAATTTCTAAGTCTTGTTCCCAGATAATGAGTTGAAGTCAATGAGAACAGACTCGTCATAGGAGGGCCTTGATGTATCCCCCATCAATGACACAAAATAAGTAACATATTTAAGGTAGATCAAAGTGTGAAGATGATTTGAAACTGACACAGGGAAGGCCAACACAGTAGGAATTGATAACTGCAGATGGCCGACTCGATAGAAGGCTTCTGTAGGGTTGGACTTCTCTTGAACATATGAATGACACGGCAATGGTCTTGGCAACATTCACTCAAAGACAACCCAAGATATGAACTTGCAGAATTTCAAACGAGAGACAAATGAATTTCCCAACTCAGACTCAATCATGAAGGGGGTGTCATGTTCAAGAGCGACTATTACTTCCACTAACACAAATATAGAGACACATTTCTTTCCCAAATTCCCCCCCACCATTTCTGGCGAGTACCTCTTTATTTTTACGCAAGCTTGAGGAGGATAACATATGCTTGTTGATGTAAGCTCATCTTTCAGATGAGTTACTCAGACTATGTTTAACGAACCATAAGAAGGAGTGGTTTGGTTCCATATAGGTCTTTCAATGTTTGTTTAACGAGTCCAAAGAGAGAAAACTCAGGGGTTTTTCATATTTAGAGACTCTGAAAAAACATTTAAAGAGAACTCTCTCAGTTCATTTTTTGTAAATTAGTTTGATGAGACCGAAAAAGTGATAACCTACTGCCCATCAAACATTTTCTTCAAATACTTTTACGAGCATGAAAAGAAAAAGGTTGCTCGACAATCTTTTCGTTTTTACGGAGCGTGAAAAGAGCTTAAAGGATACTCCATAAGTTTCATTTTTTTTTTTTCATTTTACAATGACGAGTACGGAAATACGAAAAAAGTATACTCGGTTACATTCTCATTGATTTGCGAGCACGAGAAAGAACAAAGAATGAGCTCGAGGTTTTTCCTGAAAAACCTAAAAATTATTTGTACAAGCGACAAACGTAAAAACAAATCAAGAAACCTATTCGTGTTCCATCATTTAGTCTCCTAGATTCTTCACCCATGAAAAATCAAAATACTTACAATATCATTAGAACTTTAGGTTTTAGGTAAAATGCATAAAATAATATAAAATATCAATGAAAAAAGTAAAAAGTTGATAAATATAGGTAAAAACTCATTTTTACCATTCCATTGTCATTTTACCCAAAACTTGTCAAAAAAACCCTATTTTATCTCAAACTTCCACCGTGGATTGTGGGAGGCATGAGCAACCATTCTACGAACAACTTCTGCTAAAAAGGTAATCTTCTTGTCCTCTTAATTTTCCATGGATTAATTTATGTTTTTATTGGTTAAAAGTAGTTTTTGAGTTAGATTTTATGAGGGTAGGTGCGCATGGGGATCACTACAGGTGGCTTATATCGTGCCCTGCAAAAACCTCAGGTTTCCGTAGGTGGCCTTATGGATGACCTGCGGCGATTCTGCACTACGTATAAACCTCACCTACTTCGTGCATAGCTAAAAAAATTCTCATGTACGTTTGGCCAATAAAAATTTCCAATCAAGCAGAATAAAGATGCTAACTTCTCCTTGTGACTCCATTGCAGGTTTTTGACTGTCTGAATGTTGGAGTGGAGGGAGAGAGAACATGAGGATGATGATTACTTAACCGGGAATGACCCGGGCACGTTTAATGCCCTCCGATGGTGTGGGCTGTTGAATTTCTTTAAGATCCAGGGCATGAGGGCCTAATTGAGGTTACTTGAATATTTAGTCCACATGTGGGATGTGGATCAACAGGTATTCCATGTGGGATCCCACATACTCTCTCTAAATATCGAGGATATCTATTTTTTGATGATATTATCTCACTGTGGATCCTGCGTGACATTGACAGGAAGCAGAGGTGGCGGTCTATCGATGAGTGAGTATATCCGTCAGTATTGTGATCCATAGGCTGAGAGACGTAGTGGCAAGGTTGCCATTAAGTATGTCTGGGATTTAACCCTTTGGACTATCCTTTTCACTATATCATGGATGGCGGGGAGTGCATATCCTCATATGGCTCTCCAGAGTTACTTTCAGTATACAGTGGAGTGCATGAAGAACTGGGTATTTAACTGGTGTGACGGGGTTCTTCGGAGTATGAAGAAACAATTGATAAAGTGCAAGAAAGGTGACCTAAAACAGTTCAGGTACCGGTCCATTTTAGTGTCCTTATTCCTTGAGAGGGTTCCACACTTGCGCTTACAGGTAGAGTGGGGCATGTCGGCCCCACAAGATCCAAGAATGAAGAGGTGGTGTGACCTCATGAATCGGCATGTGACTGGCCCCATCATCAAATATAATGATGTATTCTTTGATTGGTTGAGGCCTCAGCTACTGATGGTAGATGATTATGCGTATGTCGGTTTGGAATTTAGAGGTGATCCAGACTTGGTTCTGCTTGAAGGTTCTTAGTGGGGGAACTTAGGTAAGAAGCACATTTTGTTTTTATAATGTTTTTGTGAATTTTGAAATATGAAATGTTTTTTATGTTTGTAAACCGATGATTAATCAAAAAACCTTTGACAACGCAGATGTAGGACCGCACTAGCCTCTAGGTACATCCCCAATCCAGAGACGAGGGGAGGCAGTTGAGGTAGCAGGATTGGTTGTCTCTAATTATGAGGCAATCGAGCAGAACGTGGAGGGGTTGACAACAGATGTCCCAGATATCTCTATCGATATCTCGAGACGTTATCAATGCCATACTGTGGGTGTATCTGGTTCTCTTAGTCGAATTCTCCGTAGGGTAGCACAAGCAGTCGTGTGTTATTGTGAGCAACATCCTTGATTCTATTTTTTATATGAAGCCATGTGCTTCACATTTTGATATTTTGGTCTTTGGACAAAAACAATTTTTGTAAAAAAAATTATCGTTATATATATACATGAGGCTTCTACCGGCTTACTTGATTGGATTTATAAATGTCTCAAATGTCTGTCTAACACATAATTAGCTACTACATCTATTAATGTATTTAGACATCGATGAATGTGTTGATATTCAATGTAATCAAAATGACGTTCCAAGAGGCGAATTCATAAATATACCCTTAATAAAGTATAAATTCAGATAGCATAAACATTACTCAATTGTAGTACTACCAACTACGAATCAAGTCATACAACAAGATGACATATTCCAAGTGAAATGGCGTCGGTAAACAATTCGATGACTGCACTGTATTCCGCGATATTGTTAGTTGCACGACCGAGGCAAACACCATGTAGATAGATTAATTCGTCTGTAGGTGCGTAGATTTCCCAAGCAACAGATTCTAAGTTATGTGTACTACGACTAGCGCCATCGATGAAGCCAATGTAGGGTAGCGAAGACACTGACATCTGGAAACCAAGCACAACGCAAGGTAAGTAGTTGGGGTTCGAAACGAAATAACAAAAAAGAACACGAAAAGTAGCACACAAGAGTATGATACAATAAAAATACAAGCACTCATGCAAAGACAATATAAGCATAGTACTTCTTCAAGTAAAGCCCATTTCTGGGTTCACTCAAAGGAATTCCATCATAATCCACCAACTCATAAGCTCCCTTCTCCAACACTCGTTTGAAAATATAAGGGCCTCGCCACATAGCCTCAGATTTTCCGACCCCTAGTAAATCACGATATTGTTCGCAGAGGAGAACTAGATCACCTTAAGAGAAAACACGTGGCTTGACATGCTTGTCATATTGGGCTTTGACATGTTTTTTCTGGGCTTCAATAACCATGGTGGCATCATGACGGGTTTCATCTAATTACATCAGGTACAAAAGACGTTCCTCTTCAGCAGAGGTATTTGGAAGAAGTTCAACGACTAGTTTCAAAGATGGTATCTCACATTCAATCGACATAACAACTTCGATACCATAAACTAATTGGAAAGGTGTGAACCTAGTGGAAGACTTGATGGATGTCCGGTAGGCCCATAATGCTGACAACAACATTGTGTGCCAACTTGTCTTATGAATTCCTATCATCCATCAAAGCATAATAATGAGAACTTTGTTTATTGATTCAACCTGGCCATTAGCTTGCTGGTAATAGGGGGTTGATTTTTCATGCCTAAGGCCCAACTTTTCAGTAAGCTCGAACATCATGAAATTTCAAAAATAGCTACCGTGATCAGTAACGATAACTTGGGGAGTACCAAACCAATTAATGATATGATTGAAAATGAACAGTGTTGCAGTTTTCCCAGTGTTATCGAATGTAGGCATCGCCTCGGCCCATTTAGTGAAGTAATCCACAGCTACAATGATGTATCCATGCCCCTCGGCCGAGTGAGGGTTAAATGTCATGAAGTTAATGCCCCATTTTGCGAAGGGACCAATGGAAATTATAGGGTGTAAAGGATCGGGATGAGATCTTATATTGTTATTATACGTTTGACAAGCATGGCATTTCTGGATAGCAGTGATACAATCTTTAAAAAAAGAAGGCCAAAAGTATCCTGCTCATAATATCTTTTGGGCAGTGGCATACCCAGACATGTGATCTCCACATGCTCCCGAGTGGAAGTCACTCAAATCTTTCTCAACCTCATCATAGGTGAGACATCGTCGGAAAATTGAGTCAACACCACGGCGATAAAGAGTGTCACAAAGAATGATGTATTGATGGGCTTGATACTGTATACGACGATGGTCCATACTAGAAAGGTCAAGCCAGAAAGTTTGAGTCTGGAGATAAATGATAATATCTCTGTACCAAACGTCATCAAAACTGATCAGAAAAAGGGATTCATCAGGTAAGGAAACCTATGCCACATTTGTTGTATTAGTCGAGAGAAGGTCACATATCAATTCGGAAAATACCAAATATTTCTTAGACTTAGCATGTTCAAACTCTAAGTCGAACACCTGGAGAATCACTATCCATTTGGAGTACTTTCTCCCTAGCAATTGGCACGTAAGGATATGCTACATAGGGTTGCAATCGGAAATAACAGTGGTCTTACGTAATAAGATATAATGACGAAAACATTGGACAACTTGAACAACTGCCAAGGCTAGTTTATCCACATGTAGGTATTTGGCTTCAGTGGTCATGATACTCTGACTCAAATAGTAAATTACAGGTTCATCGTGCAAATCATCTTCTTGGACTAAAACCATTGCAATGGTAGAATCCGAAGCTGCGAGGTAGAGGAAATAGTCTCGACTATAATCGAGTGGGAAAAGCAGTGGTGTATGGGTTAAGTCAAGTTTTAAAGCTTCAAAGGATTTATTGGTGATATCGTCCCATACAAACTTGCAACCTTTCTTCAACAGTCGAGTAAAACCCTGTGTTAACTCGACATAATTTGGAATTAATCGACGCAAAATTTTTTCCTTCCCTTGCAAAATTTGAAGCTAGCATAGTGTGGAAGGAGGAGGTAGATTAAGGATAGCCTCAACCTTCAAAGGGTCTACCCTAATTCCATGAAGTGACACAATAAAACCCAGAATTCAGCCAAACTCCACACAAAAAACACATTTGTGTGGGTTCAAACGTATACGATAGTAACGACAATGAAGAAAAATGGCTTGGAGATGGGCCGGGTGATCTTGGCGATGCATTGAGTGTATTGGTAGATCATTGAGATACGACTATATGATGTGATTGATATCGTGAAAAGCATAAGACATGGTGCATTGAAAATTCACACTAGCGTTCTTCAAACCGAAACGCAGTTTCTGGTAGGCAAAAGTACCCCAAGGACAAATGAAAGCAGTCTTGTGTTGATCCGCGGGAAAAATATTAATTTGATTATATCCGGAGAAACCGTCCATTAAGGAGAATATTTCACTCCCAACACAATCGTCAACGATATGGTCAACGAAGGGGGTTGGACAATTGTCCTTAGGACAAGTTTTATTGATATCCCTATAATCTACGCATACACAGATCGTGCCTTGTTTCTTATTGACCAGAACTAGATTGGATACCCAATCGGTTAAAGCCACATGATAGATAAAGCCAGACTTAAGAAGTTTTTCAACTTCGAGCTTGATAACAGCGGCTTTACGAGGGTGGAATGGGAGAAGTCTTTGTCGAACAATTTTAGCATCCGGGTAGGTCTTAATTTCATGCACAACAATATCGGGGTCAATACCCAACATATCTTTGTAGCTCCAAGAGAAAACATCACAAAATTCTTGAAAAACGGATTTATAAGTGACGACATCGTCAACGGAACATGAGCCTCTGATGTGACTATTTTTGACGACAACAGGTTTAATGGATATGTCAAGAGGAACGCTAGGTGAGATATTACTTACGTCGTGGGATGACTCGGGAACAGAGGAAATGATAATAATGGTCGACGAAATCGAAATCCATTGGCAACTCTCTATGGTGTGTTGTTCTAGGAAGAGAATGGAACGATGATGTCCATCGTCCCATGGGGTGTCTTCCATGGACATGACTAACATGAACATCTTGTCGGTAGGAAAAATCACATGAAACAGATCAGGAGATGAATCACAGAGAGAGGGTGTAGAAGGGGTTGTCGATTGAATGGCTTGATAAGTGGATTCAACTGGACTTAAGGGAATTTGTTCGCCATAACGAAGATAATCACCAGGATCAGGTACTATCCACGAGTCATGAGACGTGAAGGTTTCACGGAGAGAGGTGGAAATCATGTCGATTGAGGCGACAAAAGGAGGTGGAACATCGGGTGGTGGTATTGGGAAGGTGCCCATCAAAGTTGAATCTTTTAGAAGACCCACACTGACATTATCGTACCTAGGATGTGTTTTAGAGATAAAGGGTACATTGCTAGAATGGGAATCAGAATTGAAGAAGGCCAGTGGGTCAACCGTAATGAATTTTCCTTGATGTGGGAAACGTAACACATGGAAAAGGGTAGACACGACAGCATGCATGGATTCAATCTAGCTATGACCAAGTAAGAGGTTATAGTTAAGAGGTGCATCAAAGACCTCGACCTAGATGTTGACCGATTTGCCTTCCAACGTAATAGACAATGAGGGAAGAACACCGTAGGGTTTAAAACCATAACCATTGAAAGCCTTAAGTGTATTGTGTGATTCAGTGAGAGGAGGAGAGCCAATGGCTTTCCAACAAGTAACTAACATAACGCATGTGGAGGCACCCTCATCAATAACGGTTCTACAAATATTCTTGTTCTCGACAACAACTTGAATCCAAAACGCTAACTAAGGAGGTAGCCTTGGAATGTGGTCTTCCAGGTCAAATATTATCAAATTCATATTTGTGGGATCAATTCCACCAATGGCCTGTAATAGTGCCTTCCGTTGAGTGGGAAAACTTTGAAGGACTTCAAGAGCTGACATTGTAGAGGGCGCTTGCGCAAGGTCTTCTACAATACTGTAGTTTTGAGCAGCATGCGTGTGAGGATTAAAGGTAGAATTCTGAACAACACCCTTTGGAGGAGGGAGGAGAACTGTATCATGACTCAGTTGTTCGAGATGAAGAGGAACGTTGGGAGGTGAAGTTGAGGGAGGTGGTTGAAATCAACGAAGGTGGTAAATCGTCAACTTTCTCCTTTGAAGGAGAGTAATATTTGGCCTGATTGGTGATTGCAACAACGTTCTTGGTAGAATTAGTAGTACACATAAGGACATACGACGTGGTGTAAGGAGAGGGTTGGTCATGAATGACCAATTGGGCCTGCTGTTGAGAAGGGAAAGGTTGTGACAAAACGACAGGTGTGGGAGGCTTCTCAGTCCCTTGAAGGAACTTTGTGACCTTATCACGTCTTGGAAAATCTTTCATGTAGTGATCATCACCACATATAAGGCAACGATATCGAGGTTTACGCTTATCCTTATCATCAAAAGACTATGTCTTAGGTTTATTGGATTGCGGATTATTATTTTTATCCTCTTTGTTATTACCCTTTCCTTCTTTAGATTTGTTTTTTCCGGCAGGGGTAGATTGAACTGAATTAACCTCAGAATTTTTGTCGATGGAAGGAGTAGGAGTCGGAGAAATTTGAACATTAGAATCAATAGATTTGGGATTGGTGTGAGTGGCCAACGTGGATTTAGTGTCAACATGGAAGGTGCCAATCACACCATCAACAACATGAGAATCTGTTGGGGTTGTTGAGGTGGCTATGGTTGAAAGGCGAGGAGTGTCAGGGATCAAGTCATAAAGAGTGCATGTTTACGAATAAACAAGATCTAGGTACTGAGCGCGACTAATCACCTGCTCTTCAATGACAACTCCACCCATGGAAATATCACAGGCGATTTTATTGATGAATGATTTGGTGAACCATTCAACCAATAACTGATTAGGAAGGTCGATTTTGATCAAGTGTCTCCTCCATCTCCACTCATGAATGTGATCGAAAATGTGAGTGGCAGAAGATTGCCTGAAGGAACTCAAAATCTCGGTTCCTGTCTCATAGTGGATTGGTAGTTGTTAATGTGTGAGAAAATACATGGCGAGGGTGTTGAAGTCGTTAAAGAAGCCTCGTGGTAATTCTATGTACCACTTTGCAGCCGAACCCATGAGAGTTCATTGGAAGAGGTGTAACCGAATGGAGTCGTCCATCAAAGTGTTGGACGAACACCAAAGGTGAAAGGTCATAACATGATTGTTTGGGTCTTCTCCCAGTCGACCGTCAAACTTGGGAATGTCAGACGGTAATTTGGGTGGTATAACGGGCCAATGGGGAGAATGTAAGATCTGATCATTCAATATTCTAGACAAGTCGGGTAAATCCAAAGTGGCTAGAAAAGGAAACTTTCTATTCATGTGAGGATACTGGTAACTTTGGGGAGGAAGTCTCGTTGGTATACCAGTAGGACCATAAGCAATTTGCATGTAAGTGGAGAGTCCTGACAAATTCTTCCATGTAGGATTTGGAGGCATATATCCCATCAGGTTGGGTTGATTAGATATGTTCCCTTGAAAAGGGACACTAGAGTGAACATTCATAACCCAAGTAGGATTCAAAGAACTGAGATACAGCTGGCCAGAGTGAGGGGGTACAAAAGAGTTTACTTGAGGTTGTTTCCCCCCAGATGATTGTGGATTTCTTTGGGCAAGAAGGTTCCAAAGTTGGTCTAGCGATCTAGATGTGCTCTATCCATATAGTGGGTTATAGAGTCCAACTTGAGTTTGTCCTCCAAGTGGAGGTTGACCCCCAACGTGTGGTGGTTCCCCAGTCTGAGGTGGACCCCCAAATTGAGGTTGCCCTCCAGCATGAGATTTCTCTCTAACAGGAAACTGGTAACCAAAAGTGAACGGATGATGGGTGCTTCCGATTGGATTGGAGCCACTAGGGCCATATTCACCAAGAAAGGGTGGATAAGACCCTCCGGAGAGGACCTGGGAGGGTGTAGGAACAAAAATGGCAGCAACATTGTACCCAAGTGGGACACAAATTCCAGAAAATCTGGATAGAACCTGGGTAGGGACAATGATGGAAGGATTCAAAGCGTGATACCTAGGAGGAAGCGAAGGGATAGGTCTAGACAAGAGTGGTGTGCCAATGGGATCTTGGTTAACCACCAGATTCCCAGTAGGAATAGTCGTAATGTGTGGGACCATAGTAGAATGGGCCATTTGGAGAGAAAAAGTTGAGCTAGGACCAACTGACTGTGTGTCTGGAACGACAGTGATATTGCTAGTTGTACCAACAAAGTGGTCTAAAGGTATCATGTAGGTAACATACATTTTGGTCAGTTGTGATACGACAAGTGGATCAGGACCTGCCCCCAAGTTGTCGTAAAGGTCTCGCACCGTGCGAGGCGAGTTTCTAAATATGTCAATAGATCAAAGGGGATTCTCGACTCCAGGGCCTGTATGGGGTTCATTCGGTATTCCAGAAGTGTCAAGAACAAGTTCTCTTGATGAATTGATCCGTAGAATACGTCTCTTGTATCCAAAAGGAATTCGGAAAGCCTATAGAGAATCAAAAATAATTCAGAAATTTTCTAAAGAGTCGAAACTTTCCACTCATGAGGTTACGGTGTCCTGGACTGCTCTCCATTCAGGAGAGCCCTTAGGAAGCAAAGGGATATAACCTTCCGGATCTTTCAGGGTAGCCCTTGCATCCTACGTGAACAACGTGGAGGGTCAATGTTGGCTGAACCAAATATTTTATGGAAAAAATCTATGGCCAACTATGGAAACAAACAACACTCGCTAATAAAATCTAGAAATCAAACCAAGCAAACAACCTTCTTATTTTGAAGTCACTAGTTGGTGATGAAATCAAACGTCATGAAGTCAAGACAAGAAGGGGCTAGGATAGAGCAGGTGGAAAAGTTACATTGATGACCTTCTTAACGGACTTACACCTTGGTGCAATCTCCCACACATAATCATGGGTATACCCTCCAAGGAGCCCGAGTGAGTCTGGCCAACGTCGATTCCAGGTACCATGAAGACTTGCCCCTCTACAATCACCTTGTGTAATACCCTAAAGAGATAAGCTACTAAGGTTACCAAGAACAATAGTGATGTGAAACCAAATATTTTGGGTTCGATCCCCAGTGGAGTCACCAAATTTGTTATTGGATAAATCGGTGGATGCAGACATAAACCGATATCCCTAGATCTACCTAGATCTAGAACAAAACAAGATAGGACATGACGCTTTCCCTAAGATTTAATCATTGAGTTTACTATCAAACAAGAGATGAGTGAGATACCTTTGAATATAGATTCCTTATGTATTTTTTGTCCCTACTTCGCTCCGGTGTTCTTGTGATATTGGATCTGGAATGAAACACAAACCAACCAAAGTGAAAGCAACAATAGTATATTCAATGAAAACTTACACATGTGATCAAGGAGTCATGTAATAAAATGAGAATGATTTTATGGGAAATAAACATGCCACTGTATTATATTAAGTAAAAGTGGAAGATACAACCAAACAACCTTGATGTTGCAAGGTTCCCTTTCGGTGGCCCTTTGCTCCAACACACACACTTGCTCCAAACTTGCATGAAGAAGATCCACAATAACTTGATGGACCAATAAAGACCTCAAGCATAAATTGAAATAGAATCCCTCCCACAATTCTCAGCTTATTCTTTCATTAATTCCTTGCTTACTTGTTTGCTTAACCTTTTCCATGAGAAACCCATTCTTATATAGGAGAAAGAGAGATGGTTAAATAGATTAGGATGATCCCACCAAATCAGAGAAGCGAGTAGGATCCCAACCATATGGATTCCACCTCACATTCTGGAAGATTCCCTTCTAGAACCTTTGTGAACTTCGACCTTTTCTCAGTATTTCAACACCGCCGCACCCTGGCTATAGGACAACCTGCAGAAACGCCGCAAGGAAGTTTCAGGACAGACTGCGGCCATCAGGCATCGTCGCACTGTATCTTATGCTTGGCCTGTGACGCCCTTTATTAACAAGGTTTTGAAGAAGAGGAATCCAATCACTTTTATCATGAATAAAGGTTCTTTTGGGAGCTTGAACACATGCTATATAAACATCACCAGGGTGACTAAAATAATGTGTAACACCAACACCTTCTTTATGTACTCACCCTGAGACAATGTCAATTTGCGATTTTTCTTGTCTCTTGTTATTCTCATGCCAAGGATTTTCTTTGCAGCACCCAAATCCTTCATCGCAAATTAATTAGCTAATTTCTTCTTGAGCACATTTATATCATGCATATTAGACCCTGCAACAAGCAAGTCATATACATACAATAGAAAGATAATATAGCTTCCATTTTCTAGCTTTTTAACATAAACACAGTGATCAGAATGACATCTACTATAACCTTGTTCTGTCATAAACCTGTCAAACTTCAAATACCACTGCCTTGGATCTTGTTTTAGGCCATAAAATCTCTTATTCATCCTTCATACCAAATTCTTGTCCCCTTTGACCTCATACCTCTGTGGTTGTTTCATATAAATCTCTTCCTCCAAATCCCCATGGAGAAAAGTTGTTTTTACATCTAACAGTTCAAGATGAAAATATTCTACTGCCAAAAGACTTAAAATAGTCCTACCTGAAGTCATTTTAACAACAAGAGAAAATATTTCATCAAAATCTATACCTTTCTTTTGTGCAAACCCATTTACAACAAGTCTAGCCTTGTACCTTTTTTTTTCCTCCATCTTCTTCCTTCAACTTGTAAACCCATTTATTCTGCAATGCTCTTTTTCCTGCAGGCAACTCAACCAAATCCCAAGTCTGGTTATTTACCAGGGAATCCATTTCCTCTTTCATTCCTTGCTCCCACTTATTTTTAGTGTCTACCCGCATTGCCTCTTCATAACATTCTGGTTCACCATAATCAGTCAACAATAAATAATACAATGAAGGAGAGTATCATTCAGGGGGTCTACTTAACCTGGTAGATATTCTAACAACACTTGCAGGAGTTTGAGCTACCTGTTGATCCTATTATTGTACATTTTTATTTTCTGGTATCTTTGGAATTTCTTTTTCAATGATCTCATCAAACACTCTGTATTTTGGTTTTTCTTTTTCTTGTATCTTTCCCTGCAATTGATCTTTGTACATGACCTTCTAATTAATTATGACATCTCTACTCCTAATGATTTTGTGATTTTCATAATCCCATAAGCGATGACCAAAATCATTAACACCATATCTAATAAAGGTACACTTCTTGGATTTTTCCTCAAGCTTTGTTCTATTTTCTTTATCAATATGGACAAATGCTTCACAACCGAAAGTCTTTAAAAAATAATAGTTTACCTTTTTACCTTTCCATGCCTCCTCTAGAATTATACCATCCAAAGAGCTTGAAGGTCCTCTATTTATTAAGTAAACAACAATATCTACAACATCTACCCAAAACTGTAAGGAAAACCAACATGCAATCTCATACTCCTTGCACGCTCCATGATTGTCCTGTTCATTCTTTCTAACACACCATTTTCTTGTGGTGTTCCTGGAACTATCTTCTCTCTACGAATCCCATGGTATGAACAATAATCATCAAAATCCTTGTTACAATATTCACCTCCATTGTATGATCTGAGACACTTCAACTTTTTTCCTGTCTCATTCTCAACCAAAGGTTTCTATCTCTTAAAAGTATAAAAAACATCATATTTTTTTCGAATGCAATAAAACCAAGTTTTTCTAGTTGCATCATCAATAAAAGTAACATAATAACGAGAGCCACCAATAGATGATACCTGAGTTGGTCCCCATACATATGTTTGCACAAGATCTAACCTTTCACTCTTCTTTTCTTTTCCGACTCTG
>SNQJ01S0108295.1:10946-25128 GCA_010110895.2 Picea sitchensis
TTCCAATTAGTCCACGTGCTTCATCATTCCTATTATCCCATTTGGATTTCTTATCATCATCAGTGGGGGTTGTTTCCGTTCCCATGGTAATCCGATACATGCCTTTACTTCTTAATAAATCTTCCATATGGGATCTCCATTGGATGTAGTTGTTGCTGGTAAGCATGACAGTACTTGTAGAAGCCATATTAAATATGTAGAAAATGCAGATTTAAAAACTGAAACTAATGATCTGGATGGAAAGATCTTGAAAAGTTGAGCGGTTTTAAAAAAACGACACTGAAAACGGACTTCCGATGTGAGAGTTATGCCCATTTAAAAAAAGGCATAAACGGTAACCAAATAACCATGTGATAGTGTAAGCTACTTTATGAAGTGACCCACTTTTATAAAGAGAAGTGGGGATCACTTTTACAATGAGGTTACCTTATAACAGAAAAGTTGCATGCAAAATAACTCTAAAATAAAAGTTGCATGCAAAATAACTCTTAACTAACTCCTAAGTGTCTAAATATCCTAACAATTTTATCAATTGGTAGCAGAGATCTTTTAGTCTTAAGAACTTGGTAATTCCCTGCTAGTTATTCATAGAGATTTTTTGTTAATCAATGGCGAATAAGGAGTACACAATCGAGAGAAGAATCCATTTGCTTATAAGGTTTGTGCATATCTTATTTCTTATGATCATTGGTTTATGATCTAATTTTTTTTACACAAGAAAGAGGTTTATGTATTAAGATAGCAGTGGTATGACCACTGTGAAGAAAAATACAAAATTATGCCCTACATTCTGTGCATGGGATTTGAATTTACAGGTAAGTCTACCCTGATATAAAGACCTGGAATTCCCATAACATATGAGAGTCCAAAAAATGGCTAAACACAGGCTGAGGGCCTGCTTACAATGTGACTGCCTGAATTTCAAAAGGAGGCTATACTCCTGCTTACAAAGAGAAACCCAGAGAACCAAAAAATATCTAGTTTTAGGAGTGAGGAAAAACATAATTAAACCTTCTTGTCCGGGATGGAAGAGCTTTCACTCAGAGATGCCTTCACACCTGCATCTGTCTAGCTGTTCGATCTAGCAGCTTGGTGCTCCATCTTTTCGATTCTTGCCTCCAGTTCAGCTATTTTGTTGTTAATTTTCTGTGTTGTGTAAGTGAGAGCTTCGACCGCTTCCTCCCTGAGTTGGATTAAGTCTTCTTCCACCATTTCGAACCTCCAACCACCTTCCCCGTCCAGACGAAGTAGAAAGCCTCTGTGTGCGCTAAGAGTGCATTTCAACTTGCGGATTTTAATTTCCATAGAGGGGGGAGGATTAGGGGGGGACGCTGAATTGGAGATGTACGCCATTGCGAGGGCTAGGGGAGGAGCACTGGACACAAGCCAGGTGAGGGACCAGGCCAAAACAAATGGATAGAAGTGAGTTGGGGGAGGGGCTGTGAGCTCAAGCCAGAGGAGGGACCAGACAATGTCGAGTGAGTAGGATGGATAAGAGCAGGTCACTATCTTCCTAGATTTATCAACAACTCGATCGTGCATTGCCATGGAGTGAAAGGGCCTCACGCGAGTGCCATGCGGGAGGGGGATGGGTGTAGTGAAGTGTGACATGAGGGGCGTGAGGTGAAGGACATGCGAGGAGTGACAAAGGGACACGAACAATGAGGCAAAGTACCTTCGCGCATGGGAGGGGACTGACAGGAGTGGCGCATGAGGGTTGCCACGGGTCGAGACGTTGGGGAGAATCGTGAACCACGTAACCTGGGAGATCCAGTTGAGCGCCTGCCTTGTGACATTACGGGAGAGGGTCGAATAACAAAGTTCCATTGAGGGAGAGCTGGCCCCTACTCAAGGGGGTGGCATCTTTGGTTGCCTGGTCTGCTTCATCGTTAAGTTGACGGAGCACGTGAAAAAAGTTAATTTTTTGAAAGGAGTGAGAGAGCCGCTGAATTTTCTTGAAGATTTGACGGAGTTTCATTTGGTTTGGAAGCGTATTGGTGACTATGGCTTGGATTAAAATCTGGGAGTCTCCTATCACCGTAATTTATTTGATAGCAAGTCTCCGGGCTTGGATGAGTCCTTGCCAAAGGCTTAGAGCTTCTGCAATGTTGTTGGTTTCTTCTTCTAGCCCCCAGGAGTAGACTAGTTCCCGGAATTTGACGGGGTCATAGATAACCCCTCCCCCTCTTGTCGCCTTTGGGTTTCCTTTCGAAGCTCCATCAAAGAACAAGATGTGTTTGTGTTGAGTGCATCTCCATTCTTTAAAGTCCTCAAGCTTCTTGCGCACTTCCCAGGATTTGTGGGGCGTGGGGAGTAGTGGGGGGGTCTTAAGATCTGGATTAAGACTATGAATCCAAGCTTCTTCAAAGGAGGAGAGATTTTGGTCAACAACTTCTTCATGTGAGTGGAAGAGAGAGCATCTTGAGGGTCCTTCCCAGCCCTTCCGTTGTAGGTTATCACCTGTCAGGATGTTGTTATGAGAAAGAGTCCAAGTGAAGAAGTCCACCTTGGGTAGACTTTTGACACGCCAGATTTCTTTCCATAATGCCAGATTTCATTGGACCTAGGGCTCAGTTGTGAGGATTTTATAATCAATTGTTGCTGTGTAGTTCCCTGAATTCCTTTCCCAGCCTCGTTGGTCCCGAATTATTTTGGAGATTGGGGATTTTCCTCGGAGCAAGGTGATCAACATCTCTTTTTCTTCCTGAATCTGTAATGGGCAGGCAGGGAGGTTCCAGCTTTCCCAATCGTTGGTATTGTCGCTTTTCCAGTGGGAAATATCCCAGAGGGTGTTGATATTTTGATCTTTTAGGGAGGATTTAAGAAGTTCCATGCCAGGCGTGTTTTCGAGTGGAGGGTCCCCCATTATAGAGTCTTCCCAAATTCAGATTTGTTTTCCATTACCCGGGATCCAGGTAAGAGATGGAGCAAAGAAGGTATGCACCTTTGAGCATACAGAGAAAACAGGGGAGCCATGAGTTATTTTAGGCGGTGAGTCGAGACATCGAAGCTGTGAGCCAGAGAAGTATTTCTTCCAAATAGTTGTTTTTCACCATGAGCTCCTTTCTAAAACTACGTTCCAAAGCAATTTTTCTCCAAGGGCCAAATTCTGAGAGTGTAGATCGTGGAGCTGAAGGCCACCTTCAAGGAGGGGGCGAGATATTTTCCCCCAAATGACCAGGGGGAGCTTGTTTTCATTGTTTTTCCCTCCTTTCCAGAGGAGGCAGCGGAGCAACACATCAATTTTGGAGATGATGGCTTTTGGAGCTAGTAGGATTGAACATTGGTAGATTGGAATGCTTGAGAGGACTGATTTTATGAGAACAAGTTTGCCTATTGGATTTAACCAACTTGAGCCCCAGGCTCTTACTCTGGCCTTAATTTTGTCGACAAGGGGTGCCCAACAAGAGGATTTGGCAGAAGCTTTGAAGATGGCGACTCCTAGATACTTAAATGAATCCCATTGTGTTTTGCCCGTTATTCCTACGATTCGAGTGATGTTAGTCATTTCCCTCGGAGTACAGTTCCAACCGTAGATTTGAATTTTCCTATAATTGATCATTCTCCCTGAGAGGGCCTGGTACTTGTCAAGCTCGAGTTTGAATTTGGTGGCCGACCTGATGCTTGCGCTCCCTAGAAGGATGGTGTCATCAACAAACTGAGCGTGATTGATATCTATGACCCCTCTGCATATCCGTCGCACCATCAGTTCTTGAAGGTGTTGGCTGTGGTCTAATTGGAAACTCAGCATCGAAGCCTGAATGGCATAGAGGAGTGGAGAAACGGGGAAACCTTGCCACAGACCTCGAGAAGCTTGAAAGAAGCCAACTGCTCGACCATTTACAAGAGGTGTTATCCAAGGGCTTCCTATGCAAGATTTTTTCCATCTGATAAAGGAGGGATCGAACCCGAGCCATTGTATTATCTAGAAAAGGAAGCTATGCCTTACCCTATCAAAGGCACTTGCAAGATCCAATTTGATGATCATGCCTTTATCTCTCCGAGATATGCTAGAATGGATGGCCTCCTGAACAAGTATGATATTGTCGCTGATGTTTCTGCCTTTGATGAAGCCTCCTTGATTATCCGAGATAATTGCAGGTAGGATATTTTTTATCCTGTTAGCCATGACTTTAGTAATAATTTTATAGCCAATGTTGCAGAGGGAAATGGGTTTGAAGCGGTCAAAGGAGGGGGCTCCTTTTTCCTTTGGGATGAGGGCTAGAAAGGTAGAGTTGGTGTTGCCTCCAATTTTGTTGCAGAATTGTGACTTTTGAATCATTCTATGAAGATTGTGTTTGATTATTTTCCAGCAAGCTTTGATGAAGAGGGTTGTAAAGCCATCTGGGCCTAGGGATTTATCAGGCTCCATGTTTGTTATGGCTTTTTTAATTTATTTTTTGGATATCGGGGTTGTGAGAGTTAGATTTTCTTCCATGGAGACCCTTATAGGGATGCAATTTAGGATATCACTGGTGAATACTTCCAAGGGAGGAGGGTCTTCAGAGTAGATTCTTTTGAAGAGATCATGGACAACATGTTTGATTTCCTCAAAATTTTAGATGGTTTACTCTTGGAAGCTGATGTAGGAGCATCGCTCCATGTCGGCACTGTGCCAGCAAGCCAACACATCCAACACACATTCAATGAAGAAAGGGAGAGGCGCAGCCCTCTCAATTTTGAAATTCGAAATTTCAATAAATGTTGTAAGGATTTTAATGCCAGACCACACCTTGGTACATGTAGTGGTTGAGGTTTCATTTAATGGTTGCTTGCAGCAAGCCTAGGATGTAGTCAGGACTGGGCATCCGTTTATGTAATGTAGCCGTAGGAGCCACTTTGCGATAGCGATAGCTCAGAGACGATGGTTGAGGATAATCTCATGGGAGCCCTAATTTTGTGAGGAGGAATTTAGAGTAGAGAGTTAGGAGGAGAGGCCAGAGAAGAGAGGTCTCGAGAGAGAACTGAGACTTGTTACAGTCCAGCCTTTGTAAACATTTGTATATACATACAGATTAATAGAAAATTAGTTTTTCCTGCACACTGTGTGTTTGACGTTTACATGTTTTTATGCATTTCATGTTTTAAATGCATAACTGGTGAAGCATTGCATAAGTTTCAATTTCTTCCTGTCTTGGAGTTTCCGAGTGCAAGGAGTGCACATAGTCCGCAAGGTGTGCATTGATAGAGGTGAGACAACCTCAGGAAAGATCAAGAGGGATAGCTTTGAACCTTCATCAACAAAGGTTCAAGGAGTACACAGAAGGGAACTCTCTTTCGAGTTTAGCGAGAAGACAAAATCACTGAGGATTCTGGAGAACTTTGCCAGGAGGGCATTGAGTTGGTGCAAGTGTGCACAGAAGGAACTAATTCGAGTGCTGAGAAAAGAGAAGTGTCGAAGAGAAGACACTCACAGGGTTGCTCAATACTCTGTAGGCTCTGCAAGGTGTGCATCTAGCAGGAGAACGCCAGGTGGGCATAAGGAGTTTTATTTTCAAGAAAACTTCTCGAATCTGAGTTATTCGAGATCCTCGAACGCAAGGTGTGTGCAGGAGTAAATTTCCAGGAGGACAAAGCTCAGAAGGGACAACGTTTCTATAACACAGACGAGACCCAAAGGAACCGGGATTGCAAGAGGAAGAGTCGAAGGTCGAGACCTTCAAGACTTAGAAAATATTCTAAGTAAAAAAAAAACCAAGAAAGCTTGGGAGGAGAAAGTGAAAGGAAGACAGATATGAACTGTCAGATCTAGCACCAATACCCGACAACCGTTGGATCAGGCGAAGGTGCACAGAGTTTAACCTCTGGGAGGTCACGTAGGAGAGCAGCTGAAACGGATGGTGGAGACGCTTCGTAGAGAAGTGTCTTAATCCTGAGAGCCCTAGAATCGCACCAAGTTGCGAGGGATTTAAGTGCTTAGAAGCACCCTGGGGGAGGAACCGTATGGACGACGGAGACACTTCGTGGAAGAAGTTTCGAAGTTGCAAGAATCGTTGGATCTTGCAGAGCAACGAGGAGATTAAGGTCGAGTGTCTTCCAACACTCTAAAGCGTTGAATTTCGCTATTTCAGAATTCAGGGTTTGGAGTGGCAAGGGATTTTGGAGTCGCTACATCGTGAACTCTTGGTTTGTGAAATCGCACCAGCCATCAGATCTGGAGTGCGGTGGATTGAGAGCCACTAGATCAAGGATACGTGCACAGGGTTGAGTCCCCGGGAGGTGCACAAGAAAAAGGATTTGGACTGTCAGATCTAGCACCAAGGATCAATAGTCGTTGGATCCGGAGGGAGGTGCGAGGGATTTAATCCTCGTAACAACAGAGGGAAGAGGACTCGTCAAGTCCTGAAAGCATCAGAGTTGTCCAATTGGGAGGATAGGTGTTAGATATCCAATCCCTTTTCAACGTTTTAAACACCGAGAGTTCGAGGAGAAGGAGTCGTGAGACAAGAAGTCCCAGCTCACGAAATTGCGAAAGCATAAGGACCGTTCATCAAGGGGACACGTGGTGAGTGGTCAAGGTTCCGGGAAAACCCCGAAAGGTTCTCTCAAGGGGTAGTATTTCGGCATTTTGGGACCCGAGAGGTTGAAGGAACAAGAACCGTCTGCAGCCGGAATTGCGAAATCATGAATTCCAAAATCCCGAAAAGTGGACCGTGGTCACGGGTAGATTTCGGCATTTTAGGACCCGGGAGATTGAATGACCAAAAATCGTTGTAGTCAAAATCACGAAAGGCCAGTAGCACTTTGTCGTTATGCATGTGGTCACAGAGTGGTGGTCACGTGGACGGAGGCTAAGGGGCGATCCAGAGCTATTAAGCCCTTTTTTCGACGTTTCGACGACCGAGAGTTGGAGGGACAAGGATCCTGGGAGAGCTCGCATGCAGTAGTCCCAAAACCCTGAAACGCGAAAGGTGTGTTGGTTCAGACTAGAGAAGAGTGATAAAAGTTGAGCGCATGCATAGGTTTTTTCAAGGCCTGTGACAGAGGAGGAAGGGAGCTGTGGATTCATTCAAAGGGTTCCCGTAGAAGCCCAAAGAGCCATTTCGGCTCAGAAGAAGATCGATCCAGAGACCGGGAGGTCACAGAACCGTGCTGAGGTAGGGGGTCTGCATTAGGTGGTATCAGAGCCACTTTATTTCTGTAGACTGCAGGCAGAGGGAGGCAGAGTAGATAAATAAAATACTCTGATACACACCATCAAGTGGTATCAAAGCAGATTTTTGTCTGTAGATTTCAGACAAAAGAGAAAGAGGAGACCGTTACTTTGTTCACAGACAAAGGAGAGACAGTGGGAGAAATTCTGGTAACATCAAGTGGAATCAGGAGCAAAGATTCATCTGTATACAATAGTTGAAAGAAGTAGGGTGTTAATGCTCTATGGTGATTGTTTGCAGGTGTGCAATAGTCAATAGACATCCAGGCGAGTTGTAGGAGGACATGGAGATGCTCTCAGACGTAGGGTGATCCATACGCTTGCTAGGAGGGTAGGTGAAAGATGGAAATGGCTACTGAATTCCATGAGTGTGGTGTAAGGGGAGACCACCAGCAGAAAACCAAGGCAAAGATTGACAAGGAACTTGCTGAGATAAGAGCGAGAATGGAGCATCTTGCATTAATAATGCAGCATAATGCAGAAGCACATTGGGTGTATGAGTGGCCCATATAGAAGAAGGTGAAGTGTCCAGTCAAGGAGTTGTTAGCCAAAAGACAGCAAAGGATGTTGAAAATATGGCTGAGGTATGCTGAAAGCCTCAGGGACACAGAGCTGGTTTGCATCTGTGAGCCAGAAGTTGGAGAAACCCTCAATGATGAGGAAGAGAGATCAGTTTCAGGTCTCATAAACTGCCACGAGGGTAGAGATGAATTTTCGAATTTCCAGGTGGGCAATGAAATGAGATCATTGGAAGAGGCTGATGTTGATTTCAGTAGAAGAGACTGCCAACAATGAGAAGCTGAGCAGAAGGGATCCTGCAAGAGAAGCAGGGAAACAATAGCAACAACAACGAAGCAGAGGAGCAGATGGACAAATCCAAGGGAAAGTTTGGGATCCAGGTGTATTTCAACATTGGAGAAGAGGAGCTCATGATCAGGCGATCATGATTTTTCTAGCTGAGGAGTATGATGCAAGAGCATCGCTCCATGTTAGCAATGTGCTAGCCAACCAGCACATCCAACACGCATTTAATGAAGAAAGGGAGAGGCACAACCCTCTCAATTTTGAAATTCAAAATTTCAATAAATGTTGTAAAGCTTTTAATGCCAGACCACACCTTGGTACAGGTAGTGGTTGAGGTTTCCTTTAATGGTTGCATGTAGCAAGCCTAGGACATAGTCAGGACTGGGCATCCATATATGTAATGTAGCCGTAGGAGCCGCTCTACGATAACAATAGCTCAGAGACGGTGGTTGAGGATAAGCTCATCGGAGCCGTCATTTTGTGAGGAGGAATTTAGAGTAGAGACTTAGGAGGATAGGTCAGAGAAGAGAGGTCTCGAGAGAGAGATGAGACTTGTTACAGTCCAGGCTTTGTAAACATTTGTATAGACATATAGATTAATAGAAAATCAGTTTTTCCTGCACACTGTGTGTTTGACGTTTACATGTTTTTATGCATTTCATGTTTTAAATGCATAACTGGTGAAGAATTGCATAAGTTTCAATTTCTTCCTATCTTGGAGTTTCCGAGTGCAAGGAGTGCACATAGTCCGCAAGGTGTGCATTCACAGAGGTGAGACAACCTCAGGAAATCTCAAGAGGGATAGCATTGAACCTTCATCAACAGAGATGCAAGGAGTACATAGAAGGGAACTCTCTTTCGAGTTCGGTGAGAAGACATAATCACTGAGGATTTTGGAGAACTCTACCAGGAGGGCATTGATTTGGTGCAAGTTTGCACAGAAGGAACTCTTTTGAGTTTTGAGAAAAGAGAAGTTTCGAAGAGAAGAGACTCATAAGGTTTTTGAATTCTCTGTAGGCAAGGTGTGCATCGAGTAGGAGAACACCAAGTGGGCGTAAGGAGTTTTCTTTTCAAGAAAACTTCTCGAATCTTAGTTATTCGAGATCCTCGAATGCAAGGTGTGCACAGGAGTAAATCTCTGAGAGGATGAAGCTCAAAAGGGACAGCGTTTCTATAACACAGATGAGACCCAAAGGAACCGAGATCGCAAGAGGAAGAGTCGAAGGTCGAGACATTTGAGACTTACAAAATCTTCTAAGTAAAAAAAACCAAGAAATCTCGGGAGGAGAGCGTGCAAGGAAGACAGATCTGAACCGTCAGAACTAGTGGCAATACTCGACAACTGTTGGATCAGGCGAAGGTGCATAGATTTTAACCTCTGGGAGGTCGTACAGGAGAGTAGCTGAAACGGACGGTGGAGACGCTTCGTAGAGAAGTGCCGAAATCCCGAGAGCCATAGAATCACACCAAGTTGCGAGGGATTTAAGCGCTTAGAAGCACCCCGGGGGAAGAACCGTATGGACAGCAGAGACACTTTGTGGAAGAAGTGTCGAAGTTGCGAGAATCATTGGATCTTGTAGAGAAGTGAGGAGATTAAGGCCGAGTGTCTTCCAACACTCTAAGGCGTCGAATTTCACTATTTCGAAGTTCAGGGTTTGGAGTGGCAAGGGATTTTGGAGTCGCTGCATTGAGAACTCCCTGTTTGAGAAATCGCGCCAGCCGTCGGATCTGGAGCGCAATGGCCTGAGAGTTGCTAGATCAAGGATATGTGCACAGAGTTGAGTCCTCGGGAGGTGCACAGGAAAAAGTATTTGGACCGTCAGATTTAGCACTAAGGACCGATAGCCGTCGGATCTGGAGGGAGGTGCGAGCGGTTTAATCTTCGTAACAACAGAGGGAAGAGGACTTGTCAAGTCCTGAAAGCATCGGGGCCCTCCAATTGGGAGGACAGGTGTTAAAGATCCAAGCCCTTTCTGACATTTTGGACACCAGAAGTTCAAGGAGAAGGAGTCATGAGACAAGAAGTCCCATCTCACGAAATTGCGAAAGCATCAGGACCGTTCATCAAGGGGACACGTGGTGAGTGGTCAAGGTTCGGGGTAAACCCCGAAAGGTTCTCTCAAGGGGTAGTATTTCAACATTTCGGGACCCAGGAGGTTGAAGGACCAAGATCCGTCTACAACTAGAATCGTGAAATCGCGAATTCTAAAATCCCGAAAAGTGGACCATGGTCACGGGTAGATTTTGACATTTCGGGATCCAGGAGCTTGAAGGACCAAAAATCGTTGCAGCCAAAATCGCGAAATCCCGAATCGTGAAAGGCCAGTAGCACTTTGTGCTTAAGCGCGTGGTCACAGAGTGGTGGTCACGTGGATGGAGGCTAAGGGGTCATCTAGAGTTGTTAAGCCCTTTTTTCGGCGTTTCAGTGACCGAGAATTGGAGGGAAAAGGAGCCTGGGAGATCTCGCATGCAGGAGTCCTGAAACCCTGAAATGCGAAAGGTGTGTTGGTATAGAGTAGAGAAGAGCACTGAAAGCTGAGCGCGTGCATAGGTTTTTTCAAGGCCTATGCTAGAGGACGAAGGGACCTATGGATTCGTTCAAAGGGTTCCCGTAGGAGCCCGAAGAGCCGTTTCGACTCAGAAGAAGATCGATCCAAAGACCGGGAGGTCATAGAACCCTGCTAAAGTAGGGAGTCTGCATCAAAAGCGGATTTCTTTGATGATGTTGAACTGCTTTCATCCTTCTGCCTATTTGTGAAAGAAGTTTGTGTTTTTGTTCCCTGATTAAAGCCATAGACTTCTTGATTTCTGCCTCCAGTATTCCTCCTCCTGGTGGCAGGCTTGATGGAGTTCTCTATGAAGCTGTATCTCTTTTTCCAAAGAGATGGGGTCAACCGGAAGGATCTTTGCTTGGAGCTGGTGCTGCTCTAGGATTTGTTGTGCCTCCACCCTCTTAAGAAGTGGGGTTTTGAGTGGCTTGGCCCAGGATTTAAGGGATGCTTTGAGTTTCCTTAACTTTTCTTCCCAGATGAAGAGGGGAGAGCCCATGATGACTTCTTTCCAGACTGTGGAGACAATGTCTAAAAATCCTTCATGCTGGATCCAGGCCGGGCTGAAATGGAAGGGGATGGGGCCTAGATTGCAATCATGGGATATTTATAAGAGGATAGGCTTATGGTCCGAGGTGCTAAAAGGTAGGATGGTGGAGTCCAGAGTGAGGCCGAGGTGGAGGACAAAGTGTTGGACAAGGAATCTATCTAGGCGAGCTGCGATGTGACCCGGACCTATTCTTTTATTGGACAAGGTGAACAATCATTTGGAGGGTTTGATATGTTCTAGATCCTAGTCCAGTATTAGGTCATCAACGATTTCTCTAAAAGGGTCCCTAAAGAGGGTTCCCACTTTTTTCCCCCGGGCATTTAACATGAGATTCAGGTCTCCAGCAAGGATGATATTCTCTGGACGAAGCAGATGCAGGTGATCTTGGATAGAGTTCCAACAAATTCTTTTTTTTGCATGTAGAGCTAGAGCATAAATGTTGAACATGCTTACCTATAGGCTTGTGTCTTTGTGATGAAGGATTGTGAGGATCCAATGTGAGTTGGTGTAGGAATGAATCATCTCAAGTTTGTTGGGGTTCTAGAGGGTTCCCAAGCTGCCCGAGGCTCCTCGGGAACTGATGGCTAGTTCGTCGCTTGAGTTCCAAAAGGTCTTTCTGGTCTGGAAGAAGTGTTGTTCTTCCAGCTTGGTCTCCTAGATTAGTAGTACGTTTGGGTTGGAGATGCGCATTAAGTCTTTCATTGCTTCAACTTTCTATTTTCTCCCAAGACCTCTGCAATTCCAGGATATGACTTTCATTACTTACCTTTGCTGGTAGTGGCGGCTCCTTTTTGGAACTGTCCTTGATGCCTCGTTGTCCTTGGGCTAATCATTATGTCCATCATTGATTGTCCCCCCTGTTGTTTGTCTTTGTAGGTTTTTTCTTCTCTGTGTTCTTTTGTTGATTTCCTTCCCCTATTTGAGGTTTTCTTAGTGCTTATTTTTGGATCTATCTCCCCTTCCTCTTCTTGTGACAGATCTTCCTATGATCCTTGGTCCAGTTGGACTACCTCCTGGGGGAGATATGCTTTAGACATAGATTTAGGGTTGTTTCTTTCTTTTTCTGACAGGGGCGGGATGGAAGAAGGATCAGGTTCTGGTATGTTCCTTTCGATTTCTGATTCATCCGGAGCAGGGGGGTTGTTGTCCATTTCAGGTTGTACTTTATGTGGGGGATCTTTTTTTCTGGGTGAGGGAGGGTTTGGGGCTTTTCCATCTCGCCTGGGTCCATATTTTTTTTCCTTGTTTCTTTTGGGTTGTTTCCATCCTTCGTCCAAGTCTTTTTCTAGCTGGGTTTGGGGGAGTTTTGGGCATTTTTTCTGGAAATGGCCATACACGTGGCAGTGTCTGCATTTAAAAGGTAGATGTTCATAGTCTAGCTTCTGAAAATGCTGCCAATCACCTACAGTCAATTTTATTTCTTTCGGGAGACTGGCTTCTAGATCAACTTCAACACATATACGTGCACATGAGTATTGTTCTTTGGGGTTGTCTTTATCAATGTACTTACCTAGTCCATTGCCAATGGATTGCATTGACAAGGTAGACCAGCTATGATCGACAGATTTGGGAGTTTGACCCACACCGGTATCGCCTTGGGTACATCCAGCGCTGGGTCAAAGTCAGGCGTCCGGGGGTTGAGGTGTAGTCCTTGAGGTCCCATGAAGTACGATCCATTTCTGAAGATCAAATCTCGATCGTCTATGGAGATAAATTCAAAGAGGAAGAATCATCATTCGACCGCGTAGAAAGTGACACTACTTGTGATCAGGGGTCGCCAGTTCTTATTGATCTAGTTCTCAGTGGTGTGTGGTGAGGGCTAGAGCCCAGTGAACTGACCCACCAGGGCTCGATCTTCCAATGACACCGCGATATGCATAGGTTTCTCCGGAGGTAGGGAAATGGAAGGGATTTCATATAGCTTTTTGACAAACTTGGAGGGTGGATCAGAGGCCAGTAATTTGCATTCGGCAACAAGCAGTTGTCTGAAGGCAGTAGCGACAGAGAGAGGCGGTGGATCACCGTCCCTATCATAGCTCATGAGTGAGAGACCTAGCTTTCAGGAACTAGGGTTACAATGGGTCTGAGCGAGCATCGTGTGTATCGTCCTTGTTTTGGTTTATGATATATCTTTGTTATCATTGAATATTAGTATTCTAGCTAGGCTTTGCGGGATATACAAATATTGACACATGTTTCTCTTGATGCTCTAGTCCCCTATGCTTTTCTAGATCTATCTTTTCCATTACGCATTAGCGTGAAGGATTTATTTATCAACAACTATGCATTTTTAGGATCCATAAATGAATCCCAATTCTTCCATGAACCAGACAAATCAAATCCTCACGAATTCTGTGAACTGCTCAGTTACCTGAGGATCAATTTATTATTTTTTAAGCCATTAGAAGACCTTTCTCGGCGTTATGCCTTTCACACTCATGAGGGCCACTATGAGTTTTTGGTCATGCCCTTTGGCTTGTGTAATGCCCCCTCCACCGTCCAAAGCCTCATGAATCATGTCTTCTGTCCCTTTCTCCATCATTTTGTCTTAGTTTTCTTTGATGATATCCTCATCTATAGAAAAAACTGGAAAGACCATCTTACTCATGTGGATAAAGTTCTCCATCTCCTCTCACAGCACCAACTTTTCCTGAAACAGCCTAAATGTGCTTTTGGTGCCTCAAAAGTAGAATACTTGGGTCATCTGGTTGGCAAGGATGGCATCAAGGTGGATCTAAAAAAGATTGAAGCTATGCAAGACTGGACGCACCCAAAGACTCTCAAAATATTATGTGGATTTCTGGGCTTAACAGGGTATTATCACAAGTTTGTTAAGAACTATGGAAAGATTGCAACACCTCTCACTGCTCTCCTCAAAAAGAACTCTTTCACTTGGACTCCAGCCGCTGCTCAAGATTTTCAAACCTTGAAGACGACCATGTGCACCACTCCGTTTCTGTCCCTTCCTGATTTCACAAATACATTTGTATTGGAATGTGATGCCTCAGGGAAAGGAATCGGCGTTGTCCTTATGCAAGAGGGTCGACCTTTGGCCTTCACCAGCAAGCAATTGTCTGAAAGGAATCTGGGCAAACCCATTTATCAAAAGGATATGTTGGCTATTCT
>SNQJ01S0108295.1:25567-40414 GCA_010110895.2 Picea sitchensis
ACCTAACGACATATTAGACCAAGTATATCTTAACTAACTCCTAAGTGTCTAAATATCCTAACAATTTTATCAATTGGTAGCAGAGATCTTTTAGTCTTAAGAACCTGGTAATTCCATGCTAGTTCTTCATAGAGATTTTTTGTTAATCAATGGTGAATAAGGAGTACACAATCGAGAGAAGAATCCATTTGCTTATAAGGTTTGTGCATATCTTATTTCTTATGATCATTGGTTTATGATATATCTTTTTTTACACAAGAAAGAGGTTTATGTATTAAGATAGCAGTGGTATGACCACTGTGAAGAAAATTACAAAATTATACCCTACATTTTGTGCATGGGATTTGAATTTACAGGTAAGTCTACCCTGATATAAAGACCTGGAATTCCCATAACGTCCGAGAGTCCAAAAAATGGCTAAACACAGGTTGAGGGCCTGCTTACAATGTGACTGCCTAAATTTCAAAAGGAGTGAGGAAAAACATAATTAAACCTTCTTGTCCGGGATGGAAGAGCTTTCACTCGGAGATGCCTTCACACCTGCATCTGTCTGGCTGTTCGATCTGGCAGCTTGGTGCTCCATCTTTTCAATTCTTGCCTCCAGTTCAGCTATTTTGTTGTTAATTTTCTGTGTTGTGTAAGTGAGAGCTTCGACCGCTTCCTCCCTGAGTTGGATTAAGTCTTCTTCCACCATTTCTAACCTCCGACCACCTTCCCCGTCCAGACGAAGTAGAAATCCTCTGTGTGCGCTAAGAGTGCATTTCAACTTGCGGATTTTAATTTCCATAGAGGGGGGAGGATTAGGGGGGGAAGCTGAATTGGAGATGGACGCCATTGTGAGGGCTAGGGGAAGAGCACTGGACACAAGCCAGGTGAGGGACCAGGCCAAAACAAATGGACAGAAGTGAGTTGGGGGAGGGGTTGTGAGCTCAAACCAGGGGAGGGACCAGACAATGTTGAGTGAGTAGGATGGATAAGAGCAGGTCACTGTGTTCCTAGATTTATCAACAACTCGATTGTGCATTGCCATGGAGTGAAAGGGCCTCGCGCGAGTGCCATGCGGGAGGGGGATGGGTGCAGTGAAGTGCGACATGAGGGGCGTGAGGTGAAGTACATGCGAGGAGTGACAAAGGGACACGAACGACGAGGCAACGTACCTTCACGCATGGGAGGGGTCTGACAGGAGTGGCGCATGAGGGTTGCCACAGGTCGAGACACCGGGGAGAATCGTGAACCACGTGCCCCGGGAGATCCAGCTGAGTGCCTGCCTCGTGACATTACGGGAGAGGGTCGAATAACAAATTTCCATTGAGGGAGATTTGGCCCCTACTCAAGGGGGTGGCAACTTTGGTTGCCTGGTCTGCTTCGTCGTTAATTTGACGGAGCACGTGAAAAAAGTTAATTTTTTGAAAGGAGTGAGAGAGCCGCTGAATTTTCTTGAAGATTTGACGGAGTTTCATTTGGTTTGGCAGCGTATTAGTGACTATGGCTTGGATTAAAATCTGGGAGTCTCCTATCACCGTAATTTCTTTGATAGCAAGTCTTCGGGCTTGGATGAGTCCTTGCCAAAGGCTTAGAGCTTCTGCAATGTTGTTGGTTTCTTCTTCTAGCCCCCAGGAGTAGACTAGTTCCCAGAATTCGACGGGGTCATAGATAACCCCTCCCCCTCTTGTCGCCTTTGGGTTTCCTTTCGAAGCTCCATCAAAGAACAAGATGTGTTTGTGTTGAGTGCATCTCCATTCTTTAAAGTCCTCAAGCTGTTTGCACACTTCCCAGGATTTGTGGGGCGTGGGGAGTAGTGGGGGGGTCTTAAGATCTGGAGTAAGACTATGAATCCAAGCTTCTTCAAAGGAGGAGAGATTTTGGAGGTTGGATTTTGGCCAAAGGAAGGTGAGGCAGTCACCTAGTAAGGCTTTGGCTTTGGTAGAAACGTGGATGGGAATGGAGGACTGGTTTATGAAGATTCAAGAGTTTCTTTCGAGCTAGATTTTCCAGAGGATGAATTTAGGGGGGGTCAACCAACAACATTTAAGTTGAGCCTTAGCCTTGAGAGGGAAAGGACAAAAGTTGGCCCAGGATTTTAGCAGAGTAGGTATATTTGGGGGGAAATGGTCAGTCGGGGTCCCTCCTGGAAGGGATTCCACCAAACTTCTTTTGCAAAGAAGCAGCTCAGGATAAAATGGTCAACAACTTCTTCATGTAAGTTGCAGAGAGAGAATCTTGAGGGTCCTTCCCAGCCCTTCCGTTGTAGGTTATCACCTGTCAGGATGTTGTTATGAGAAAGAGTCCAAATGAAGAAGTCCACCTTGGGTAGACTTTTGACATGCCAGATTTCTTTCCATAATGCCATATTTCATTGGACCTAGGGCTCAGTTGTGAGGATTTTATAATCAGCTGCTACTGTGTAGTTCCCTGAATTCCTGCCCCAGCCTCGTTGGTCCCGAATTCTTTTGGAGATTGGGGATTTTCCTCGGAGCAAGGTGATCAACAACTCTTTTTCTTCCTGAATCTGTAATGGGCAGGCAGGGAGGTTCCAGCTTTCCCAATCGTTGGTATCGTCGCTTTGCCAGAGGGAAATTTCCCAGAGGGTGTTGATATTTTGAGCTTTTAGGGAGGCTTTAAGAAGTTCCATGCCAGGCGTGTTGTCGAGTGGAGGGTCCCCCATTATAGAGTCTTCCCAAATTCGGATTTGCTTTCCATTACCCGGGATCCAGGTAAGAGCCGGAGAAAAGAAGGTATGCGCTTTTGAGCATACAGAGAAAACAGGGGAGCCATGAGTGATTTTAGGCGGTGAGTCGAGACATCGAAGCTGTGAGCCAGAGAAGTATTTCTTCCAAATAGTTGTTTTGCACCATGAGCTCCTTTCTAAAACTACGTTCCAAAGCAATTTTTCTCCAAGGACCAAATTATGAGAGTGTAGATCGTGGAGCTGAAGGCCACCTTCAAGGAGGGGGCGAGATATTTTCCCCCAAATGACCAGGGGGAGCTTGTTGTCATTGTTTTTCCCTCCTTTCCAGAGGAAGCAGCGGAGAAACACATCGATTTTGGAGATGATGCCTTTTGGAGCTAGTAGGATTGAACATTGGTAGATTGGAATGCTTGAGAGGACTGATTTTATGAGAACAAGTTTTCCTATTGGATTTAACCAACTTGAGCCCCAAGCGCTTACTCTGGCATTAATTTTGTCGACAAGGGGTGCCCAACAAGAGGATTTGGCAGAAGCTTTGAATATGGGGACTCCTAGATACTTAAATGAATCCCATTGAGTTTTGCCCGTTATTCCTAGGATTCGAGTGATGTCAGTCATTTCCCTCGGAGTACAGTTCCAACCGTAGAATTGAATTTTCCTATAATTGATCATTCTCCCCGAGAGGGCCTGGCACTTGTCAAGCTCGAGTTTGAATTTGGTGGCCGACCTGATGCTTGTGCTCCCTAGAAGGATGGTGTCATCAACAAACTGAGCGTGATTGATATCTATGACCCCTCTGCATATCCGTAGCCCCATCAGTTCTTGAAGGTGTTGGCTGTGGTCTAATTGGAAACTCAGCATCGAAGCCTGAATGGCATAGAGGAGTGGAGAAAGGGGGCAACCTTGCCACACACCTCGAGAAGCTTGAAAGAAGCCAACTGCTCGACCATTTACAAGAGGTGTTATCCAAGGGCTTCCTATGCAAGATTTTTTCCAGCTGATAAAGGAGGGATCGAACCCGAGCCATTGTATTATTTCGAAAAGGAAGCTATGCCTTACCCTATCAAAGGCACTTGCAAGATCCAATTTGATGATCATGCCTTTTTCTCTTTGTTATTGGCTAGAATGGATGGCCTCCTGAAGAAGTATGATATTGTCGCTGATGTTTCTGCCTTTGATGAAGCCTCCTTGATTATCCGAGATAATTGCAGGTAGGATATTTTTTATCCTATTAGCCATGACTTTAGTAATAATTTTATAGCCAATGTTGCAGAGGGAAATGGGTCTGAAGCGGTCAAAGGAGGGGGCTCCTTTTTCCTTTGGGATGAGGGATAGAAAGGTAGAGTTGGTGTTGCCTCCAATTTTGTTGCAGAATTGTGAATTTTGAATCATTCTATGAAGATTGTGTTTGATTATTTTCCAGCAAGCTTTGATGAAGCGGGTTGTAAAGCCATCTGGGCCTAGGGATTTATCAGGCTCCATGTTTGTTATGGATTTTTTGATTTCTTTTTTGGAGATCGGGGTTGTGAGAGTTATATTTTCTTCCATGGAGACCCTTATAGGGATGCGATTTAGGATATCACTGGTGAAGACTTCCGAGGGAGGAGGGTCTTCAGAGTAGATGCTTTTGAAGAGATCGTGGACAACATGTTTTATGTCCTCAAAATTGTAGATGGTTTACTCTTGGAAGCTGATGTAGGAGCATCTCTCCATGTCAGCAGTGTGCCAACAAGCCAACACATCCAACACACATTTAATGAAGAAAGGGAGAGGCACAGCCCTCTCAATTTTGAAATTCGAAATTTCAATAAATGTTGTAAGGCTTTTAATGCCAGACCACACCTTGGTACATGTAGTGGTTGAGGTTTCATTTAATGGTTTCCTGCAGCAAGCCCAGGAGGTAGTCAGGACTGGGCATCCATTTATGTAATGTATCCGTAGGAGCCGCTTTACGATAGCGATAGATCAGAGACGATGGTTGAGGATAAGCTCATGGGAGCCCTAATTTTGTGAGGAGGAATTTAGAGTAGAGAGTTAGGAGGAGAGGCCAGAGCAAAGAGGTCTCGAGAGAGAGCTGAGACTTGTTACAGTCCATCCTTTGTAAACATTTGTATAGACATACAGATTAATACTCTGATACACACCATACACTCCATCCTTCTGTAGATTGTAGGCAGAGGGAGGCAGAGTAGATAAAGAAAATACTCTGATACACACCATCAAGTGGTATCAAAGAGGATTTTTGTCTGTAGATTTCAGACAAAAGAGAAAGAGGAGACCGTTACTTTGTTCACAGACAAAGGAGAGACAGTGGGAGAAATTCTGGTAACATCAAGTGGAATCAGGAGCAAATATTCATCTGTATACAATAGGTGAAAGAAGTAGGGTGTTAATGCTCTGTGGTGATTGTTTGCAGGTGTGCTATAGTCAATAGACAGCCAGGCGAGTTGTAGGAGGACATGGAGATGCTCTCAGACGTAGAGTGATCCATACGCTTGGTAGGAGGGTAGGTGAAATATGGAAATGGCTACTGAAGGCTATGAGCGTGGTGGAAGGGGAGACCACCAGCAGAAAACCAAGGCAGAGATTGACAAGTAACTCGCTGAGATAAGAGCGAGAATGGAGCATCTTGCATTAATAATGCAGCATAATGCAGAAGCACGTTGGGTGTATGAGTGGCCCATAAAGAAGAAGGTGAAGTGGCCAGTCAAGGAGTTGTTAGCCAAAAGACAACAAAGGCTGTTGAAAATATGGCTGAGGTATGCTGAAAGCCTCAGGGACACAGAGTTGGTTTGCATCTGTGAGCCAGAAGTTGGAGAAACCCTCAATGATGAGGAAGAGAGATCAGTTTCAGGTCTCATAAACTGCCATGAGGGTAGAGATGAATTTTTGAATTGCCAGGTGGGAAATGAAATGATATCATTGGAGGATATCATAGACTGTCAGGAGGACAGCCATGGAAATTCATATTGCCAGGTGGGCAATGGTATGAGATTAACAGAGGATCTCATAAATTGTCAGGTGGGAAATGGAAAGAGATCAATGGAAGGTCTCGTGTACTGCCAAGGGAGTAGTGGTGAAAGTTCAGATTGCTAGGTGGGCAATGAGATGGGATCAGATGATCTCATAGACTGCTAGGTAGGCAGCAGAAAATTCCCAAATTTCCAGGTGGGCATGGGAAAGGAGACAAGACTGTCTGAGAGTCTCATGAACTCTGGGGAGAGTTCAGATCAGCAAGGAGTGCTGACAGGAGAGAATCAGAAGAGAATTCTGATCATTGGGGGAATTGAAGTATTCCTACCAAGTAGCCCAGTTGAGGCCAAATAATGCATTGCAGATGCAGCAACAGAAGAAAGACAACCAACAGAGATTTTCATGGAGGAAGAAGTGGAGCAGACACTGATGTTTTCCCAAGGAGAAAATGAGGAGCATTCAAAAGAATGGCTCAAAATTTTCAGCTAGGAAGCTGAAACAGAGATGATTGCAGCAACAAAAGAAGTAGACAACATGGACATTGTTGATCTGTATCAAGAATTGGAAGCCCTGGAAAACAGGGTGATGGTGCAAAGATTTCACATCCAACAGGCTAAGTTGGAAGCAGGTAGTGGAGCATACCAGCCTGGGGAGAAGCTGGAAGAAGCTAGAAGTATGCCAGCAGGAGAAATGGCAACAACAGAACTACCACAGGAAGAAGCTGAGAAGCAGTTTAGTGAGGAGACTACATAGCTAGAGTCTGCAACAGAGTGGCCACTTAGTTCCACAAAGGGAAATAAAGATAGGATGGGAGATCGAGCAGATCTACCCATTGAGGAGACAGAAGTGCAACAGAGAAGACTGCATAAGGAGAGCCAACCACTGGAGTAGCTAGACGAGGTAATTGAAGAAATCAAAAGGCTGATGTTGAGTTCAGTAGAAGAGACTGCCAGCAATGAGAAGCTGAGCAGAAGGGATCCTGCAAGAGCAGCAGGGCAACAACAACAACAACAACGAAGCAGAGGAGCAGATGGACAACTCCAAGGGAAAGTTTGGGATCCAGGTGGATTTCAACATTGGAGAAGAGGAGCTCATGATCAAGAGATCATGATTTTTCCAGATGAAGAGTATGATGCAAGAGCATCGCTCCATGTCAGCAATATGCCAGCCAACCAGCACATCCAACACACATTTAATGAAGAAAGGGAGAGGCACAATCCTCTCAATTTTGAAATTAAAATTTTCAATAAATGTTGTAAGGCTTTTAATGCCAGACCATGCCTTGGTACAGGTAGTGGTTGAGGTTTCCTTTAATGGTTGCCTGTTGCAAGCCTAGGACATAGTCAGGACTGGGCATCCATTTATGTAATGTAGCCGTAGGAGCCGCTCTGCGATAACAATAGCTCAGAGACGGTGGTTGAGGATAAGCTCATGGGAGCCATCATTTTGTGAGGAGGAATTTAGAGTAGAGACTTAGGAGGAGAGGTCAAAGCAGAGAGGTCTCGAGAGAGAGATGAGACTTGTTACAGTCCAGGCTTTGTAAACATTTGTATAGACATATAGATTAATAGAAAATCAGTTTTTCCTGCACACTGTGTGTTTGACGTTTACATGTTTTTATGCATTTCATGTTTTAAATGCATAACTGGTGAAGAATTGCATAAGTTTCAATTTCTTCCTATCTTGGAGTTTCTGAGTGCAAGGAGTGCACATAGTCCTCAAGGTGTGCATTGACAGAGGTGAGACAACCTCAGGAAATCTAAAGAGGGATAGCGTTGAACCTTCATCAACAGAGGTGCAAGGAGTACACAGAAGGGAACTCTCTTTCGAGTTCGGCGAGAAGACATAATCACTAAGGATTTTGGAGAACTCTGCCAGGAGGGCATTGATTTGGTGCAAGTGTGCACAGCAGGAACTCTTTTGAGTTTTGAGAAAAGAGAAGTGTCGAAGAGAAGAGACTCACAGGGTTGTTGAATGCTCTGTAGGTAAGGTGTGCATCGAGCAAGAGAACGCCAAGTGGGCGTAAGGAGTTTTATTTTCAAGAAAACTTCTCGAATCTTAGTTATTCGAGATCCTCGAATGCAGTGTGTGCACAGGAGTAAATCTCTGAGAGGATGAAGCTCAGAAGGGACAACGTTTCTATAACACAGATGAGACCCAAAGGAACCAAGCTCGCAAGAGGAAGAGTCGAAGGTCGAGACCTTTGAGACTTACAAAATCTTCTAAGTCAAAAAAAACCAAGAAATCTCGGGAGGAGAGCATGCAAGGAAGACAGATCTGAACCGTCAGAACTAGTGGCAATACTCGACAACTATTGGATCAGGAAAAGGTGCATAGAGTTTAACCTCTGGGAGGTCGTCCAGGAGAGTCGCTGAAACGGACGGTGGAGACGCTTCGTAGAGAAGTGTCGAAATCCCGAGAGCCCTAGAATCACACCAAGTTGCGAGGGATTTAAGTGCTTAGAAGCACCCCGGGGGAAGAACCATATGGACAACAGAGACACTTTGTGGAAGAAGTGTCGAAGTTGCGAGAATCGTTGGATCTTGTAGAGAATCAGGAGATTAAGGCCGAGTGTCTTCCAACACTCTAAGGCGTCGAATTTCACTATTTCGAAGTTCGGGGTTTGGAGTGGCAAGGGAGGTGCGAGCGGTTTAATCTTCGTAACAACAGAGGGAAGAGGACTTGTCAAGTCCCGAAAGCATCGGGGCCCTCCAATTGGGAGGACAAGTGTTAAATATCCAAGCCCTTTCCGTCATTTTGGACACCGGGAGTTCAAGGAGAAGGAGTCGTGAGACAAGAAGTCCCAGCTCACGAAATTGCGAAAGCATCAGGACCGTTCATCAAGGGGACACGTGGTGAGTGGTCAAGGTTCGGGGAAAACCCCGAAAGGTTCTCTCAAGGGGTAGTATTTCGGCATTTCGGGACCCGGGAGGTTGAAGGGCCAAGAGCCGTCTACAACTAGAATTGTGAAATCGCGAATTCCGAAATACCGAAAAGTGGACCATGGTCACGGGTAGATTTCGACATTTCGGGATCCGGGAGCTTGAAGGACCAAAAATCGTTGCAACCGAAATTGCGAAATCCCGAATCGTGAAAGTCCGGTAGCACTTTGTCATTAAGCACGTGGTCATAGAGTGGTGGTCACGTGGATGGAGTCTAAGGGGTGATCTAGAGCTGTTAAGCCCTTTTTTCGGCATTTCAGTGACCGAGAATTGGAGGGACAAGGAGTTTGGGAGAGCTCGCATGCAGGAGTCCTGAAACCTTGAAATGTGAAAGGTGTGTTGGTTCGGAGTAGAGAAGAGCACTGAAAGCTGAGTGCGTGCATAGGTTTTTTCAAGGCCTGTGCTAGAGGACGAAGGGACCTGTGGATTCGTTCAAAGGGTTCCCGCAGGAGCCCGAAGAGTCATTTCGTCTCAAAAGAAGATCGATGCAGACACCGGGAGGTCGCAGAACCCTGCTAAAGTAGGGGGTCTGCATCAGAAGCGGATTTCTTTGATGGTGTTGAACTGCTTTCATCCTTCCACCTATTTGTGAAAGAAGTTTATGTTTTTGTCCCTTGATTGAAGCCATAGACTTCTTGATTTCTGCCTCCAGTATTCCTCCTCTTGGTGGTAGGCTTGATGGAGTTCTCTGTGAAGTTGTATCTCTTTTTCCAAAGAGATGGGGTCAACCGGAAGGATCTTTTCTTGGAGTTGGTGCTGCTCTAGGATTTTCTGCGCCTCCACCCTCTTAAGAATTGGGGTTTTGAGTGGCTTGGCCCAGGATTTAAGGGATGCTTTGATTTTCCTTAACTTTTCTTCCGAGATGAAGAGGGCAGATCTCGTGATGACTTCTTTCCAGACTGTGGAGACAATGTCTAAAAATCCTTCATGCTGGATCCAGGCCGGGCTGAAATGGAAGGGGATGGGGCCTAGATTGCGATCATGGGATATTGATAAGAGGAGAGGCTTATGGTCCGAGGCGCTAAAAGGTAGGATGGTGGAGTCCAGAGTGAGGTCGAGGTGGAGGACAAAGTGTTGGACAAGGAATATATCTAGGCGAGCTGCGATGTGACCCGGTCCTATTCTTTTATTGGACCAGGTGAACAGTCATTTGGAGGGTTTGATATGTTCTAGATCCTAGTCCAGTATTAGGTCATCAACGATTTCTCTAAAAGGGTCCCTAAAGGGGGTTCCCCCTTTTTTTGCCCGGGCATTTAACATGAGATTCAGGTCTCCAGCAAGGATGATATTCTCTGGGCGATAAAGATGCAGGTGATCTTGGATAGAGTTCCAACAAATTCTTTTTTTTGCATGTAGAGCTAGAGCATAAATGTTGAACATGCTTACCTGTAGGCTTGTGTCTTTGTGACGAAGGATTGTGAGGATCCAATGTGAGTTGGTGTAGGAATGAATCGGCTCAAGTTTGTTGGGGTTCTAGAGGGTTCCCAAGCTGCCTGAGGCTCCTCGGGAACTGATGGCTAGTTCGTCGCTTGAGTTCCAAAAGGTATTTCTGGTCTAGAAGAAGTGTTGTTCTTCCAGCTTGGTCTCCTGGATTAGTAGCACGTTTGGGTTGGAAATGCGCATTAAGTCTTTCATTGCTTCAACTTTCTATTTTCTCCCAAGACCTCTGCAATTCTAGGATATGACTTTCATTACTTACCTTTGCTGGTAGTGGCGGCTCCTTTTTGGAACTGCCCTTGATGCCTCGTTATCCTTGGGCTAATCATTATGTCCAGCATTGATTGTCCCCCCTGTAGTTTTTCTTTGTAGGTTTTTGCTTCTCTGCATTCTTTTGTTGATTTCCTTCCCCTATTTGAGGTTTTCTTAGTGCTTATTTTTGGATCTATTTCCCCTTCCTCTTCTTCTGACAGATCTTCCTATGATCCTTGGTCTAGTTGGACTACCTCCTGGGGGAGATATGCTTTATACAGAGAGTTAGGGTTGTTTCTTTCTTTTTTCTGACAGGGGCGGGATGGAAGAAGGATCAGGTTCTGGTATGTTCCTTTCGATTTCTGATTCATCCGGAGCAGGGGGGTTGTTGTCCATTTCAGGTTGTACTTTATGTGAGGGATCTTTTTTTCTGGGTGAGGGAGGGTTTGGGGCTTTTCCATCTCGCCTGGGTCCATATTTGTTTGCCTTGTGTCTTTTGGGTTGTTTCCATCCTTCGTCCAAGTCTTTTTCTAGCTAGGTTTGGGGGAGTTTTGGGCATTTTTTCTGGAAATGGCCATACTCGTGGCAGTGTCTGCATTTAAAAGGTAGATGTTCATAGTCTAACTTCTGAAAATGATGCCAATCACCTACAGTCAATTTTATTTCTTCCGGGAGACCGACTTCTAGATCAACTTCAACACATATACGTGCACATGAGTATTGTTCTTTGGGGTTGGCTTTATCAATGTACTTACCTAGTCCATTTCCAATGGCTTGCATTGACGAGGTAGACCAGCTATGGATCGATAGATTTGGGAGTTTGACCCACATCGGTATCGCCTTGGGTACATCCAGCGCCGGGTCAAAGTCAAGCGTCCAGGGGTTGAGGTGTAGTCCTTGAGGTCCCATGAAGTACGATCCATTTCTGAAGATCAAATCTCGATCGTCTATGGAGATAAATTCAAAGAGGAAGAATCCTCATCTGACCGCGTAGCAAGTGACACTACTTGTGATCAGGGGTCGCCAGTTCTTCTCGATCTAGTTATCAGTGGTGTGTGGTGAGGGCAAGATCCCAGTGAATTGACCCACCAGGGATCGATCTGCCAATGACACCACAATCTACATAGGTTGCTCTGGAGGTAGGGAAATGGAAGGGATTTCATCTAGCTTTTTGACAAACTTGGAGGGTGGATCAGAGGCCAGTAATTTTCATTCGGCAACGAGCAGTTGTCTGAAGGCAGTAGCAGTGGAGAGAGGCGGTGGATCGCCGTCCCTATCAGATCTCATGAGTGAGAGACCTAGCTTTCAGGAACTAGGGTTACAACGGGTCTGAGCGAGCATCGTGTGTATCGTCCTTGTTTTGGTTTATGATATATCTTTGCTATCATTGAATATTAGTATTCTAGCTAGGCTTTGTGGGATATACAAATATTGACACATGTTTCTCTTGATTCTCTAGTCCCCTCTGCTTTTCTAGATCTAGATTTTCCATTACGCATTAGCGTGAAGGATTTCTTTATCAACAACTATGCATTTTTAGGATCCATAAATGAATCCCAATTCTTCCATGAACCAGACAAATCAAATCCTCATGAATTCTGTGAACTGCTCAGTTACCTGAGGATCAATTTATTATTTTTTAAGCCATTAGAAGACCTTTTTCAGCATTATGCCTTTCACACTCAAGAGGGCCACTATGAGTTTTTGGTCATGCCCTTTGGCTTGTGTAATGCCCCCTCCACCTTCCAAAGCCTCATGAATCATGTCTTCCGTCCCTTTCTCCATCATTTTTTCTTAGTTTTCTTTGATGATATCCTCATCTATAGAAAAAACTGGAAAGACCATCTTACTCATGTGGATAAAGTTCTCCATCTCCTCTCCCAGCACCAACTTTTCCTGAAAAAGTCTAAATGTTATTTTGGTGCCTCAGAAGTAGAATACTTGGGTCATCTGGTTGGCAAGGATGGCATCAGGGTGGATCTGAAAAAGATTGAAGCTATGCAAGACTGGCCACACCCAAAGACTCTCAAAATCTTGCGTGGATTTCTGGGCTTAACAGGGTATTATCACAAGTTTGTTAAGAACTATGGAAAGATTGCAACACCTCTCACTGCTCTCCTCAAAAATAACTCTTTCACTTGGACTCCAGCCGCTGCTCAAGTGTTTCAAACCTTGAAGACGACCATGTGCACCACTCCGGTTCTGGCCCTTCCTGATTTCACAAAGACATTTGCATTGGAATGTGATGCCTCAGGGAAAGGAATCGGCGTTGTCCTTATGCAAGAGGGTCGACCTTTGGCCTTCCCCAGTAAGCAACTGTCTAAAAGGAATCTGGGCAAACCCATTTATGAAAAGGAAATGTTGGCTATTATGCATGTCGTTGATTTGTGGCGCCCTTATCTCTTGGGGCAACATTTCCAAATTAAGACCGACAATCAAAGCCTCAGGTACTTTCTGGAACAATGCATATCTTCCCAAGAGCAACAAAAATGGGTGACTAAGCTCTTTGGTTATGATTATGAGATCATTTACAAGAAGGGCAAAGACAGTGTAGTGGCGGATGCACTGTCCCAAAAATATGAAGAAGAAGGATCCCTTTTTTCCCTTTCCTTCATTGTACCCAATTGGCTCCAAGCTGTGCGCCAGAAATGGCTTCAAGATCCCAAAAGTTCGCATCTGATCCAACAATTGCAGACCAAGTCTCTAGCTCCCCTAGGGTACTCTTGGCTCCAGGATGAGCTTCGATACAAAGGCCGTTTGTATTTAAGTAAACAATCAAAGCTTAAATCCACAGTACTTTCTGAGCTTCATGCTACACCCACAACGAGGCACTCAGGGTTCACCAAAACATATGACAGGGTCAAACGTTCTTTTTTATGTGATGGTATGAAACAGGACATCCGTAATTTTTTCGTTGAATGCGAGGTGTGTCAACGCAACAAGGGAGAAACAATCAAGTCTCCGGGCACACTACAACCACTTCCGATTCCACCTGTTATTTGGAAGGATATTTCTATGGACTTTATTACCGGCTTACCCAAATCCGGGAATAAATCAATCATAATGGTGGTTGTGGATCGCCTTTCCAAGTATTCTCATTTTTGTTCTCTTCAACACCCATTTACTGTATCCACGGTGGCTCAACTTTTCATGGACCAGGTCTTCAAGCTTCATGGCATGCCGCACTCTATTATTTATGATCGTGACCCAACTGTCACAAGAAATTTTTGGCAAGAACTGTTTAAGCTACAGGGAACCCAATTGCATCTCAACACAACTTATCATCCCCAGAATGATGGTCAAACGAAAGTTGTCAACAAATGTTTGTAGACATATCTGAGGTGTTTTGCCTCTGAAAAACAACATCAGTGGGCTGAATGGCTACCCCTAGCCGAATGGTGGTACAACACTTCCTACCATACAGCTACTCGCATGACTTCTTTTGAAGCAGTATATAGATAGAAGCCACCTTCAATTCTCTCATACTTACCGAGTACCTCGAAGGTCCAGGCGGTTGACCAAACACTTACAGTTCGAGAGGATATTCTTCGTACCCTTAAAGAGAACTTGGTCATGGCACATAATCGCATGAAGCAACAAGCAGATCAAGGTCGCTCTGAACATCAATTTGCAGAAGGGGATCAGGTGTTTCTGCGATTGCAACCATACAAGCAAACTTCCCTCAAGGCCGAGCATTGTCAGAATCTAGTGCCCAAATTTTATGGTCCTTATACAGTTCTCAAGCATGTGGGACAAGTCGCATATCAGTTATCTCTGCCCAGTCAGTCGAAGCTACATCCAGTTTTTCATGTTTCATGCTTAAAGAAGGTGATTGGAACTAGGTGCCAAATTCAAACCAACCTGCTCGAGTTAGCTGAAGAAGGATCCATTTGGCTACAAACAGAAGCAGTTTTGGACCAGCGTGAGTTTCGCCTGCGTCAGAGAACCATCAAAGAAGTGCTAGTCCAGTGGAAAGATACGACTCCAGTAGATGCCACTTGGGAACCAACTACCATTCTGTAGCAGTTTCCACATCTCAAGACTTGAGGACAAGGTTGTTTTTAAGGGGGCGGACATGCTAGGGTCCTAACCCGCACATAGGTAGATCAATATATTTGGATGTAATAAAGGTCAATATTAATAAGGCATTTAAATAAAATAGAGTAAGGCGGATGTAAGATGACCTAATAGAAGCTTCCACTTCTAGAAGGATCTTCCTCTAGATGCTTCTCTTGATAGACATATTTAGTATAAATAAGGGCCGAGGGTATGAAAACCCTAGCTTGGAGATTATTGTAACAGAGCATTGCTCGATTGGAGGTTGCCCCCTCGAAGAGGCTTGTGAACATTACTTTCTGAATCAAAGTGCTATTTATGTTGTTGTTCTTATATCATTTATGTGTTATTGGGCAGATTATGCTGGATATATTACTGTTATTCTGCCATTTCTAACATTTTATTTATGTTCTGCATATTTATTATATCTGGTATCTTGCAACCTATCTTAAACAAGGTGTATCTACAAATTTAAGATGACCTAGAAGCTGAAATTTT
>SNQJ01S0108297.1:0-18686 GCA_010110895.2 Picea sitchensis
GCATGGAATGATAAAGGAGGACATACAAAGTGGTGGTAATGAACAAGTGAACCAAGGACATCACGAATACAGTGAATTATGGTTCTAGGAAACTATTAGTTCACAACATTCCTTCACTCTTTAACAAATATTAACATTGTGTCAATGAAAGCAATTGGTTTCTCATATTTTGGTATCAATCAAAGTATATATTTCAAACCCAAATATGAGTTTATTTTAATCTTGTTATGCACATGGTTCCATTGGAAGTATTCTTATACTTGAAAGAGATTTTATTTTTCAAGCAAAGTAAGATAGAGTAGAAGAATAAATACATAAATAAAATAGTAAAGATAAAAATAAGTCTGGTTGTGAAAATCAGTTTATTGGCGCAACTGGACATGAGTTTTTCTTGAAAAACAGTCAAGCTGCGAGCAAAATTCTCAATAAGTTCTACATGTTAGTTCAAACTTATACTTTGGTTCTTCAAATCATTTTTGTTCTATGCTTGTATTGGATGATGTGGGATTCCTTAAGGCCTTCCTTCTATTAGGTATTGTCCCATTGACTTCAACACTCTATCTGGTATCATGATCAAGAGATATTTATAACTCCTTGGAACTTGTATGCCTCAATGATAGGTTTCCTTGTTGATAGCAGTGGGGATGCGTTAATTCCTCCTGACTATCATATCCTACATGTTACTTGATGTCAATACATTCATTCATGTATAACATGATTCATTAAGGATACCTTGATGTTCATTGACATCAATGGCGAGTGATCTCACATTAGTTGACGACATACATTAATGGTCAGTAATCCAATGATTTATTTCCATGCTCGACATCAACACATCCATTCACATGGTAAGAATTGTACTATAGATTCATGTTTTGATGAAGACTAATATGGTTTAATGGTATCAACATTTGCAACCTTTTCTACATCTTGCAAATAAAAGGGGAATGTCATTATTTTTGCAGTATCTTTTCCTATAGCATAGTTTATGGCTCCCTCTAGGTGTATTCATGGTTGTTATATGGCATTGGTTCTAGCAATATTTGTTACATCTAACAAATGTGATCAACAAAACAAAGTTCAGATCGAATTCAACAAATAGATCTTTTCAATATATGTATCTCTGCAATAGAATCAATCTCCAACATCATATTATAGGTATTTGATTTCATTTTTCATTTTCAAATTGCCACCATTCAACATGATCGACATGAAGAAATCTTGCAACACTTCAATCTTTCAATATTCCTTTCCATTCAAACTCCAACATGAATTAAGTATCAAATCTTAGAAGGATGCATGAGGACATGCATCATCCTCAGTGTGGGGGAGAGAGAGCATTGAGATATCAATGTCCTTTTATGGTTTCAGATGCAGATCAAGTTCCAACTCCTTCAAATAGTATTTTGCATAAAAAAAATTATCCCAAGCGTCCAAGAACACGGTACTCATCTTCTCTTGATCATGACAACAAAGAGGTAAAATGGAACAAAATAATTTCAAGCATTTCAGCATTTAATTTTGTCATCGGCATCAAGGTTTCTTTCGAACAAATTTTACAGAGGAAAGTTTCACAAGATCATAACTTATCGAATATGTCTTAGAGAAATTGTGTAGTTTTTTATACCTTTTGTAGCTACTGAAACTCCCCTGTAAAGTGTTGTAGCTACAAAACCTATAGCAAACTATCCTCGGGGACGATCTTTTCATGACATTTGCAGGAAGATGAGGATGAGTTAAAAAAATATGAGATATGGGTTTTGAGGAGAATATGATAAATTGAGTATGACAAGGATGAAATTTTGAGAAACTTCATGATAAGGGATGCACGAGCATGTTTTAAAATTGATTTAATAAAAAATATCAGAATTTTTGGAAACAATTACATCTATCTTTTTGTAGAATATTTGTAGTTTTTTATGGTTGCATGCATCCCAATACTAGATCGTGACTTGGATATGGTTTCAAATTAGCACAATATTCTCATCCACCTATCAACCCAATTTGAGAGTCCTCCAAGTCATTGCAGGAGCTTAGTCAAAGTTGTGGTCAATGCATGAACAAAAAGAAGAATGTGCAAGATGAATCAACACCAAATAAGCTATGAGAATTTCCTATAACACCAATACAACATCATTATCATATTCATATTCTTCAGCAACATCAACATTCTCAGAATCTATTTGAGAAAAAGATTCCAGGTGACTACATAAAAACAATTTCAAAACAAGTAAAGCTCCAAGGTATGGTTTTCTTATTTAAACAATTAAATGATATGGAACTACATATATGCAACATTATTTACTTTGATTCCATGTTTATTAACCTCACCTTATCCTTTGATCATATTTTTCCTCATATCATAAAATTGGTGTCTTATGTCAAATCGAAAAATGAGTGTTTTCCAAAATTTTTGGCATGTTGTATAATGATAACCATTGTCATTAATTATGCCACGAGTCTAACATCCACCAAAATATTTCCTTTATATTCTCAAGAATATTTTCCAACCCTTATCCATATTCATGTTTCCCTATTTATTATGTGTTACACAAAAGGACTTAATTGCAGTCGGGTAAGTTGATTTGGGTGCTTGATCTCAGTATTCTAAATGAGGAAAGAGGTTGAGTTAATTGAGAGGTACGAGAATTGCAAGTTCTTGATAATCATGTTAAACTGAAATAAGAAGTTAAAACATAGAGGAAAACAATTACAATAAGAGAACGATAGTTTAAGGAAAGAAATCAAAACCCTAAAAAGACATGCTAAGCAATGGTACCAGCAGAACAAGTAGATACAAGAGACAAAATAGGCTTATGAAAATCAAAATTGCTAATGGGAAAATCAAAGACTACAAATCAAGTTGTTACAGGGTTAGATTTATTGGCTGCTACAATTGAGGAAACCCTCTTTCCCTCTCCTTCCACATTTGTTAAAACAGAAAATATGGAAATTGTTCATGAGATTGATGATATTTGCATCTATTAATATTAATTGTGTTCAATGGCAAGGAAAAGAAGAATTACATGTCTTGGAAATCATTTACAAACAACAATACAAATTTGAGATTTAGAAAATGTAGGAGGAATGGTTTTCCATGTATTTGATTGAGGAGAAAAAATGGAAATCTAAGAAGTGCAAAAGGAGAGTGAAGTAGAATTTAATGATTTACTAGTTTTCCTTGGCGAACAACAAAGCAAAGTGGAAAAGCGAAGTTCAAGGTTAGAAAAATCAGGAAAGGAAATTGATATCTTACTTGAAGGAATTGGAGATAAAGGTTGGAGTTCAAGGTGACAATGGGGCTGAAAATTAGGATAAGTGATAAGTAAGAAGATATTGGCTCATTTTCTCTCCCTCATATGCTCCACATCCATTTAGAGTTTTCAGTTTCATCGTTATCAACACTACAACTCCTCATGCCAAGCATAGTGAGATATCTAGTATTTTCCTAGAGGTACCTAACAATATTGTATTTGATAACAATTCACTATGGTTGCAACATGTACTTTTGAGCTCTTGGTTACATGGCTTGTAGATTTCCCATATGCAGTGAACTACTTTATTGATTCACCTACACACTCAACATACATGATATAATTAATTCCAAGCAGTGGCTCTACAATAAGTGTTCATTTAGATGCCCTAGTTGTTGTTCTTTTAAGGGATCATATTGTATTCAAGAAATCAATTGAAAAAAAATATGCCTTCGTGGTAGTTGATGAAATCAGCCAAATTATTGGAATCGCAACGTATTTCCATATATGGGAGGAAACCGAAAAAAATTTGTTGTTTGTATCAACAACTTCTGCATGAAAACAACCAAGAATGTTGATAAGAACAACAACTGTTGAAGCTATCAAGGTTTCCAACATACAAGATTGACAACAAATATATGATAATGTGGAGAGTGGAAACCCTCTGTTGTCTTCATTTTGTGATGAAACATTTGTTAAATTTATTAAAAACTTGGATCTTGTAGTAAGGGAACAGATTGTAGAGCTCTTTATCCATCCCAAAATCAAGGTGACAATCATTCCAATAGACTTGGATAAAAACAATGAAAAAAGTAGCAGTGATTATATTTTCCAGGATCTTCTTTATCACAATGATGCTTTAGCTGAACCTTGCAAAGACATGAGGTGATATTGCATTTACCACTTATTCAAACTCATATATAAAATAAATGACAGCAATGTGAAATCCATAAATGGAATGTCTTCAATAATTGAGCTAACAATATTCATCAATAACTTCAAGAAGCTCATAATAGAATTGAAGCACTGAAAGATAAAAAATGAAGTTGAGATTTCAAATTACAAACGAATCATTGGGAAACATGAAGCAAATATAAAAAAAAATTATGATGCACACAACAATCTGTAGCAAGTCAACTATCACCTTGAGATGGAAGTGAAGAGTATGAGAGGTGATGGTGTATCCACAGTGCCATATTTGGAAGCAGTTCATAAAGAGGGAAGACAAGCTACAAAAATTTTAGAAACAATTAGCAACCAAGGAAGAAGATAAAAACAACATGTATGAGTTGGGTTTGTAATAAATAGCCTATAGGTGTCTTGGGAAAAGCATACTCCATGCACTCACATGAATAATGGATAGAATTAAAATTTTCTAGGATGAATGCAGAAGCAAAAATTGGTCACCCTTCTTACAATTGGATTAAGACACACTTGAGTATTCAAAAGATAGAGTGATTGATTTGCAACATCGTCAGTGTGGGGGAGATGTTGGGTGCCCAAATTGTATTCAATTTCTCTCTTTTTTGATAACCAGATTCTCTTTTTCCATTAAGACTTGTCCTTTTTCATTCTTAATCCTTGAAGTTCTTTATAAATCCACATCATGAGACCCCTCGGGTACTTAAGGTCACTTTTCATAATTATTCGTATTATTTGATGTGTAAACAAGTTTCAAATCATGTTAAATCATAGGTATTTACAAGAACTTCAAATTCTTAGGTTTTGATAGTTGTAGTGGAGAAAATTAAAATATACCACCTAGGTTATGATCTTGATATGTTGGACTAGCTTACCTTCCTCTTGGACCGATAAGAATGCAATCTGAGGTCATCCTAAGAGACAGATCAATCCATTTGTAAACAATTTATGAAACCCATGCCAGAACAGATAGGCAATTTTGTGGGGTCAATGGTGAGCAGATGAAGGTGAATATTGAAAATCGACCACATAGGTTTTGGGAAGCACAAGGCCATTTTGGTTCTTCTTGGACAATTTCCAAAAAATGTGAAGGATCTGGGAGATATGATTGATTATTTAAACTAATGTTTCCCAGATTATAGTGGCGGTCGGGATTGAGATCCATCTAGCTTGGATCTGTGAGATCTCATTTGTATTGTATAAATATGAGTGATTAGATCCTCAAAACAACTATTATCATTACATACTGTAATCGAATTGTTGTAAGATTGACTTGTTGATTAATACAAAGTTCCTGGTTACTGTTTGTTCCACATGAGTTGTTAATTTTTCATTTGTGAAGATTTTAGTCTTATACGATTTTGCTAAATAGCATTCCCCAAACCAGGATGACCCCATGTGGAGGAGCACATTATTCCTTTCCTTAGCATTATCGGTATTGCGTTTTTATTTAGTCAAGTTGTGTGATTTCTAATTCTGTCATTTTCTTTCTGCAATTTATTCATTTATGTTTGCATAGAAGTAACTAATATTACAACCATCAATTGAATAATTGAGTGTTGTGATCAGCAGGAACTCTCATTGATCTAAGTGATCAAAATAATTCTATAAAAGTTGAGTAGATTGGTGATTTTACATATTGGAATTACTTTTGTGTTTTGTATAACTCTGTTTTGCATTATTAGCACTACTCTGTTCTTTTTGTAGTTGAATATAACTTTTTTTCTGCAACTAAGGAAGTGAACATTTTTCATTTTTACATAGTATTCATTTAGGGAAAGATTGAAAGCTAAGGATTACATATATTTTTCATTTCACTTCATCAATTTAGAATCTTGGGGTGATACTTCAAGAATTCTCAGCTATAAGTTTGGACTTCTCATAGCAACCACCCATGTTCTCTTGAGAGATTTTCCTCAATAGGAAATACATTATAGGAACACAACCTTATTTTCAACATAAAACGTATTCCTCTCATGGATTCTCTCATAGATGAAATGGTTGATGATCTATCCCAAAAACCAACTCTCCTCTTGCTTCCCAAAAACCTCTTGCAAAAACTGTCATCAATACCCACTCGAATTTATTTTTCTTTAATACAAGATTTGACTCTCACATTAACCAAAAAGTGGTTGTACTCATCCCATGCTATCATAAATTAGTGATATGACCATTCCCACCAACCACTCTTACATGAATTCAATATATATTTTGATATTCAAAGGAGGTAAACATTAATAATACAATGGCTTGGATTATTAGGCATGTGGAACCCCCTTGGACACCCTTGATCCCCCTCTCTTTTGGAATTGTATCCCCCCATCATTACCGTCCCTCTCGTATCATAGCCAACAATTTATTTTTAATAATGATTTCAATGTACAATTTACATAGCTTGGTCCTTGGCCATATTGATCAGTATAGGCTCTTTGGCCAAAACCATAATGACTCACCAGCATAAATTACATATGTACAATTACATTATAATTTATGGAGATTAAAACTAGGGATGTTAAATATATTGATGATGTATAGCAAGGATTATATGGACATTATAATAGGTTATGAGGAGGAAGTCATGGGCTATTATGATGATTCATTTGAAGGGAAATCAATTTGGTGTATAACCAATTTTGGTCAATCAGATTATACGTGCCATTCTGACGGGTTATATAAACTAGGGTCTAGGCCACCATGGAAATCTTGGGTGAGTTGGCACAAGATTTCATAGAAAAAGGTACCAAGACCTTAGGCCAGAGAGAGGAGTGTTGACGATAAAAATCACAACGATGATTTCGCCCACAAAGTATTGCTAAAGCCTATTATTCAAACTATGCTAATGATATATAATACTAGTAGGTGGGACCCCCTTGTAGACTGGAGGATCAGAGATAGTCTTATCACACATTTTATGATGTTGTTTCGATGATTCTTATAGGGTTCTACATGATTGATGATGAAATCTTGGTTTTGTTTGCGACATATGGTAGATGGATAATGCATTTTATGTGATGATTTCATTATTCTAAGCTCTAAATTCCATGTATGAAGTGGCATATATTTATTGTTGTTACATTTGATAGTGTCTTCATGATTTATTACCTATTACACCTGCACAAAACACATGTTAGTAACAATAAGAAACAAGAGCAATGGAAAGAGACTTATAAAAAAAATCCTAGAAGAGGGAACTATACTATGTTATGCTATGCTATACTATGTGCAAATGAAATTAAAAGGAATTAATGTTAGTCCTAACTAGCAATGTTAGAGGCTATACGATTTAGATTGAGTTATATTGGGCACATTTGATATATGTTATAGTATAGTTTTGGCAATGGGTAATATGGATTAGGGTGGAGCATTTGGCAAGCAATATGTGCAAGTTTCGATGCATGTATTAATGGTTTGGCTGGCTATCATGTACTACGAAATTGAATGAATGGAGGATGGAAGCAACATGCAGTAAATGCACAAAACTCCATACTATCCCACTGGCCATCACCCTAGCATGGTTATTTTTCATTTGGTTTTGTTGTGGTTAAGCTTTGAGATTCAAGCGTGGAAGGAACTTCTTGACCAACTCGCATTTTCAAAGTCATTAGTTACAGGTATAGTTATTTTCTCCCATCCATGAATTCGCTCTATGTATGAAATGAGAATTGGCTCGGTAATGTGTTGGTATGTGTTTTCTTGATATTGGCAACTATGTAAATGCATGGTGTTTTCTTTGGAATGATTGTGTGTGTTATTTGTTGCAAGTGGAAAAATCAATGGTTGAAATTATGATTTCATTGGTTGTTTTGTGTGTGTGGAAACTGGAATAGATCTATGTTGTCTTTATGGGTATTCTATTGGAGGGTTTCACTTGGTTTTTCATTGATGGTCACCTCCTCACTTTAATGGTAACCACACCTGGTTGTATTTGGTGTTATGGGGTTGTTGTGTATGTTTCGAACCACCTTTTGGTCACTGCATATCTTTTTCACCTGGTCGTGGGATTATTTTTCGTTATTGTCGTCCACACAGTTGGTTATGGGGTGGATATTATGCCAAGAAGCATGATTTAGGGTTTTTGGTAGTACCTAGGCTCTGCATTTATATCAACATTATTCGGCTCTTGAGAAGAGCGCGAGGGTTATGAATCTGTGCGTTCTTGGTGTTGGTTACTAGCAAGTGAGAAATCTCTTCTCTTCTGCATCATAGCTTACCCTACCTGATGTTGAAATGTCACAATATTTTACAAAGCTAAGGTTTATAATGATTTTGGTTTCACCGTCCTTGTCTCAAGGGTTCGCACCTACTGTTGATATGGTCGACCTCCAGTCTCCCTGTGTTTGGTGACTGGGTGAACCCTTGATTATTTCTTATGTTCATTAGTTACAGAGCCTAATTTTGATAAAATCAACCTGTTGCACTCTGTCGGGTATCTTGTTGACTGTCATAAGTTTGTTCAGTAGTATTGACTAGTTTGATTGTTGGCTCATCTTTGTTTGATCGGATTGATTGGAGAGTTGTAATTGGAAATGATAATGGGCATACATTCGTTGCCTCCTTTTGTTGTGACAGTTGAATCGATAACTCAACATTGTTATAAATGGATTGATTGGTAGTAATTGGATATGTACAACTCTGTGTGTTCCTACAATGTGGTATAAATTGAAGTTGGTGTTTGTGGTGTGTTTAATTTGTCCCAATCGGGATTATTGCAAGTTGAAGAGTTGATAACTGTGACTTAGTTGTTTACTGTGTATGGTTTATGGAGACATCGTGCATCATTTTGTTTTATTGCACCATCAGAATTGAAGCATGGGGTTTTTGTAGTACGGTTTCATTGCAAATTTAATTATTAATATTGTCAAAAGAATCGAATCAGGCATGTTTTAAAAGAGTTTGTTCAACTCAGAAAATACTTGTGTATATATTTGATTTAAGGATTTAGAAATTATGGGTAGTGGTTGATGTTTTTATACGTTGAACAGATTTGAAGCAATATGACTATGTGTTCTTTTGATTTTGTTTTAAATATAAAAGGGAAGGAAATGAAAAGAAACGGAATTCTATTAACAGGAAGTTTGAAAGCCATAGTGATTCTGAGTATGATGACATAGTGTTAATAACAAGGGTTGAAGATTTAAATGTGGAACAATGAACAAGTTAAACACACAGTGATTGTTTAATTAGTCACAATAATTGTTTAATTGGTGTTGGATCGTGTGCATTAAATACATAATTGTTTTATGGATTTACTTAATTGATTTTATGAACAATATTCTCTTTTTTTTCCCTACCATTATTTCACTTTTAGAACATTAAAATCCCCCTTGCCTTCCCATATTCACTATCCACTCCCTGTTCCTAAAATTTAATTATAGTTAAGATAAATTTTGTATTATGACAGTTAAAGGATCGCAGGGATGAATTACGGTGATACATTATTGTGGTTCATGATACAATTGATTGTTTTATGTTTGTGAGCAGTAATCATGATCTTTTCCCCCTCATTTTAACATTTTTTGCTCAATAAAACCCCTCGCATATCCCAAAACCCTTGTTCACCCCCTGCTCATTGAAAACTATAAAACAATTTGTATGGATTGGATTCCATGAGTCTGATATATTGTTGAGCCAAATTTTATTTATATTTAAAAGAGTTGTCATGTATGGTTGTTAAAGAAACTATTTTCTAATCAATTATGCATACAGGAATGAGTTTTTTTCAGCAGTGGTAGTCATGGCTGGGGTAACCGACGAAGAGGAAATTGGAACAGGGGCCCTAGAAGGCCAAGATTCTCTATACACTTTGATGCAGACTCACAAGAGTTAGGCCAGCTATTTCAAGCTAGGTTTTTTAACTGGATTGGGCAAGGAGTGGTCCAACCTAGGTCTGAAAGGCCTCCCTTCCAAGCCCCATAGGTCCCTGGTATTCCAATGCCTCCTCATGTCTCACTGCAACCTGAAGTCCTTGAAAATGATGAATGGCAGGAGATTGTCCACACGACAGTCTCCCAACATCGTGGCTAGCCTAACTTGTCTCTACCTGCTCCTCCACCTATTAATCAAATTTCCCAAGATGCCCCTGTCCACTCACCAATACAATCTTCTCATGCAAGAAAAAGGTTAAAAACTTAGGCCCACCATGCTCCTTACAAAGGAAAATCCACTGCTACCCCCTCCTCACCCTCAAATGCCTCTGCCAAATCCGTTTCCTCTCACATGCATTTGAGAGATGATTTCTCTCATGTGATCAGTGAGATTAGGCCTAAAGGCTCCACACGGCCTAAGGAAAATTTAGAGATGTCAAAAGGCGACAACAACAACAAAGGGAAGATTGCCTCTCGGAGTAGAAAATATGGATTTTAAGTTTTTATTTATTAATTGTTGAGAACAATTGACTTCTGAGATTTTGGACAACACACTATTTTTTGGATATATGGGTAATATATTTTTGGAAATAATTTCAATTATCAGTGATATAAATTGTCAAAATATGAAAGTGATAATGGGGGTCACAAGGAGGGATGTTTTGTTTTTATTACCTAGTTGTGTTATGATTGTTAAAGAACTAAAGAGAGTCACAAGGGGTCCTACCTACTAGTTATTATTTATTAAAACCCCTTATTATGATTTTATTACTTTTCCCCCTTAACTAAAGTTGGTTGAGTTTGAGTTAACTTAACTAAAGAAGTAGTTCAACTATTTCAACCAATTCTAATTTGCTTAAAGGCAAAAGGAAAAGGAGGAACAAGAAGAGAATAGAAGGAGAAGCACACTAAGGTCTGCTCTTTGAGTTTTTGTTGAGATAATTCAATTTTCATTCATTCTTTAATTCATTGGAAGCCTAATTCTCTTTTTTGATAGCAGGGTCCTATTATACACAACAATATTCAGGGTTGAATTACATCATTCAGACACTCGTTTTCCAGAGGTGTTGATCTATCTTTGATAGTCTGTGTAGACTTGTTTGTTTGTGAATTACATTTCATGATTGACAAAGGCTATTGTGCAGAGTCGAGTGGGAATCAATCTGTGGCAAGCAAATCCAACTTTTAAAATTTAGTTTTTTAGTTTTTGTCAGAAGTCCTTTTGTATGATTCATAGGGGACATCTAAGTTTGACTTTGGTCAAAAAATTCCTCAGGAAATTTTGTAAAGAGAACGATTATTTTGACGATTTGGAATGAAATAAACGATTGCTTTATGTCTCATCTGTTTTTATTATTCACTTGGTATCTTTACTTCTGTCTCTATATTTATTTCAACATCTATTATGTTCAGAAAATTACATAAATAATGAATTTTTCAGCAAGCTTTTATTTATAAAAAACCATCCTAAGAACTTGTAATCAATACTTGTGAATTAGGATACCAATTTTGATGGCTATAAACATAGGGTGATATTCCTATCTATCTTGCTTTAGCCAAGCAAGATTTGAAAATGCTTGAGTAAGATCATTCCATATTTTTTCCTCAACATTTATTTGGCATCCATACTGGGGAGATCTTCAATATATCTCTGGTTGATTTTTATGCTCGATTATCATCGAATACATCTATTTTTCTAATATTGATTCTTTGACTATTTTATTTCTTAATAATTGTACCTGTTACAAGGCAACCCAATATTGAGCCATGTCTTCAAGATCATACCAACATTGCTTTGAATTTGTTTAACACCATTTTAGACACTGCTAATACTCGGGTTGAGCTTAATCATTCATGGGAAACAATTGAATGAGATATTAAGTGCCCAAGAACGTTGGGAAGCTAGACATAGACAACCTAGAAATCATCAATAACCTTTTTTTCCTTCAACTTTGACCTTATTTTCATGTCCTTAGACCTTCGTGTTTCTAGGAGAAGAAGAGGCTTATCACCTGAAATTAATCCTATTGTTGAAATAGGAAGAAGGAACGTTGTGTTATCCACCCAACAAAGTGATCTAAGGAGAAATTTTCCTGATTCATCCAGTTTGTCTTTCTCTCCGTCACCTATCATCCACAAGATGGAGTCTAGTGGTGGCACTGGAAGTGCTTCCTCTTCTCAATCTTCAGCTTTGTCAATGATTGGTAGTTTATATATCCACCATATCCCTATCCAATATACCACAAACCCCACCAAAGTCATTAAGAAAGAATATGTTACAACCACACCATGGCATGTTTCCTCTCCTCTTAACCTAGCACTTGCTACTCGCCCATTTCCTAAATTCAAAGAGCATATTCTCAGGTTTTTGGGAAATAACATTGTCACTACAAATGAACACTTGGTGGTATTTTCTAATGCATGTCACAACATAGGAGCCAATGACAAGGATACTTGCATGTGCTTATTTGTCAATTCCTTGGAAGGAAAGGTTGTGGACTATTTCTTTGACCTTCCTCCTAAGATTCTGTCTACTTGGGATGAGTTAGTCTATTGGTTCAAATCCACATATGGGAAACCTAAAATCCCAGCTGAGAAGTTACTAGAGTACAATAACATCACCTATAAGGATGGTGAGACCATCAAGTCCTTCAACTTGTGTTTCACTGAGTTATACAATCATATCCTTGAACTCATTCGACCTCATAAACAAGACGCTTTCATGCATTATTATAATTCATTACCTTCCCCCTATTGTCATAGGCTTGAGGAAAAATCCATTGATAACCTTGGTTCCGCTCTGCATACATTTTTGGAGTATGAAGAACAACTTGAAAGAATAGTTCTTCCTCAGGGAGAATCGATTAAACATACATACATGTCCTCCCTCCTACATCTTATACAAGACATGAATAATCATATGATAGCGTATGAGAAAAAGGTAAATGTATCCCCTCTCACCCCTGGAGCCTCATCCTCCTCTGCACCCCCCTTTAGAAATCCAATTGAAAATAATTTTCATCCTAAAGCTATCATGCCTTGAAGTTGGTGTAAATTTTGTGAGGAACACCACGAGAAAACCACATGTGAGGTAAGGAAGAGTATTAGAGATAATATATTTGGTAAAATACCAGAAACTACCATCGATGTCCTATATTTTGCAGAGCCATAAGATGTGATGATCATCAATACTAGGAAAAAATCCTACACTCCCAAAGGAAAATATGATCCTCCCCGCAATTCTTCTAGCCTGAGCTCATCCTCACCAACTGCTATTTTTCAGGTTCCTAAGGTTCCTGACAGTCAAGGAATTACCTCCCCTCTCCCCTCTTCAAAATACAATATTCTGAATCCGTTTTCCAACATCAAAGCATATGCCACCCTTTTGGACATGGTTTCCATCCCTAAACAACAGAAGAATCTAAAACAATTCATGGAACGAAAAGATTATGTTGTAGCCAACCTCTCTGAAGAGGTAAATGAAGAGGATTTGTTTGTAAATAAAGTAGGTGTATATAACTTTAGATACCCTGTAAAAAAATCCCCCTTTTTATATTTTTTAAAGATTATGGATTAAATCGCCCATTGTTTCCTCATTGATGGCAGTTCAGGCCCAAGTGTAATGTCGAAGATTATTATGGAAGATCTAGGCTTGTCTTGTACAAATGAAAACTCTAGAAGCATTCTCTCTTATAATAGTATACAACAAATGACCATAGGTGATATTAAAGATGTGACCTTATTTTTGTGTGCACACCCTGAAATAAGGACAACCCTTAGTATCCAGGTAATTGATATGCCAGCAAGAAATTACTCAATCATCATGGGAAGAGATTGGAAATCTTTGACGGGTGGATACCTCTCACTCGACGGGACACACTTATCCATTCCTTGAAATGGTAAAAACATCATAGTCCTTAGAGAGGGAAGGATTTCACCTTACATATAGTGTCCCACAACCTAACGTGAACTATATTGAAGAGGACCTAGGGGTGTATTCCATCTTTGCCGAGGAGGATAACATTCCTGGAACAAATCGATTTGGATGATGGTATGTGGCACATGCACTTTGATGGTTCATGCTCTAGTGAAGGTAATAGAGATGGCATAATCCTATACTCTCCGGTTGGGAAAATTCATAACTTTTCTTACAGTTTGGAGTTTGCTTGCACAAATAATGTCACTGAATTCGAATCTTTATTATTAGGCATTGAAAATGCCTATAATCTTGGTTGTGGTCACCTTTTAGTTTTTGGAGATAATGAGCTTGTTGTGAACCTTGTGCGTAAGATATATTCTCCTAGCGACAAGTTGATGAAACGATACACCCAAACTTTTTGGGCACTTATCTCAAACCTATTTTTTCAACATTACTCATGTTAAGAGGGAATTGAACTCAATGGCTAATTGATTAGTTTTTTTTGCAGCCTCTTCTAATCGGCAACTTCTGCCACACAGACCTGATTGTACTTTTCAATATCTATATCGTCCACATATCCCTGAAAATATAGAATCTTGGCATGTCTTCCCTAGCGATGAGAGCATCTATGATTTCATTCAAAATGAACCCTATAAGACCAAGGAAATTATATCCATAGAATATAACAAGATTCCAAAAGGATTGACTCCTCTAGAGAGTTCATTTTCATCAAGTGATGTAGGAGATAAAGAGAAACATAAAGAATAGGATTCAAAAAGGAAGGTGGGTGAAACCATCTCCTTCAACATTGGGACATCCAAGTCTCAAAAGAATGTTAAAATAGGTGACCAATGTTCTGATGAAGAGAAAATGAAGTTTTCCAAGCTGCTTGGTGAATTTCAGGATGTTTTTCCTTGGTCTTATGAGGATCTTCGTGGTTTTGATCCTACTCTCATACAACATGCCATTCCCATAAAGGAAGGCATAAAACCAATTAGGCAAAGACAAAGACCTATCAACCCTGCACTGGAAGCAATTATTTGAAAGGAGTTGGAAAAAATCTTGAAAGTTGGAATCATCTTTCCGGTCAAATATTCTAAATGTGTTTCCAATTTGGTTCCTATTCGGAAAACAATCGGTCATATCAGACTATACTTTGATTTTTGCGCTTTAAATCGAGATAGTATAAAAGATCCATTTCCTCTCCCTAACATGGAAATGATTTTGCAACAAGTCGCAGGGTCACAGATGATGTCCTTACTTGACGGTTTTTCCGGTTACAATCAAATCAAGATAAAAAGGGTAGATAAATATAAAAACACCTTTATTACTCGTTGGGGTACCTTTTCTTATGAACATATGCATTTTGTCTTATCTATGTAGGTGCCACTTTTCAAAGAGATATGCAAATAGATTTTGACGATTTGATCGGCAAGATCATTCAGATCTACCTTGACGACTTAACGATGTACTCTAAAATCTGACTAGATCATTTTGGTCATCTGAAAAGAGTTCTCATGCGATGTAGGAAATTTTCCATATCTCTAAATCCTTCTAAGTCCATTTTCGATGTTACCGAGGGCAAGCTCCTTGGACACATTGTCTTTGATTCAGGAATAAGCATTGATCCTGAAAGGATTGCTGCCATCCTTAATCTTCTTGCTCCCACTTCCAAGAAGGAGGTTCAAGATTTTATGGCGGTTATTAACTTCGTCCGTAGGTTTGTTCAAGATTTTGTTGTGATGGTCAAACCAATTCATAATCTGCTTAAGAAATATTGTTATTTTTCTTGGACAAATGATGTCAAAAATGCTTTTGTAGGAATCCAGAAAGAAATCAACTCCGCACGGGTTTTGGCGAAGCCGGATTTTGAGAAGGAATTCATGATATATACTAATACCATCGAGGAAACAGCTTTTTCTATCCTCATGCAAAATGATGACCAATGTAATGAAAAACCAGTGGCTTACATGAGTCAAATTTTGTCTGATGATGAATTTAAATATTCTTTTATTGAGAAACATGCGTTTGCTCTTGTTAAAGATGTTGAAAAGTTTCTCCACTGCATTCTAGCTAAGCATATGTTGGTAAAATTCCCTTTACCTATTGTCAAGTTTTTTCTCTCACATAATTATTTTTCAAAGAAAATTGCACATTGGCTTGCCAAGATCTAGGAGCATGATTTGAATATCATGACTTCTACCACTATCAAGGGACGTGACCTAGCCCTTCACTTAGCTCAACATGATGAGAATAGTGAAGAAATTGATGAACATGATAGTTCCCTATCAACACTATTCTACATTTATAATCAGATTCTTCCTGTGTCTGAACATCCTTGGTATAAGAATTTAGTTTACTACTTACAAAACCAAAGATTCCCAAACAACTTAGACACTCATCAAAGAAGAAGACTTCGTCTTGAATCCACAAGATATGTCATTATAGGATACTTCTTGTTTCAAAGATTTGTTGATGGTGTGTTGCTTCGTTGTGTAAATGATGAAGACACACAGAAATTGTTGCAAGAAACTCATGGTTCTTCAAATTCTATCATTCATGTAGGAGGTCATTTTTCGGATAAAACCATTGCTTTCAAGATTATTAGAAAATGATATCATTTTCCTTCAATCTTTCGTGACTCTTATTTTTTTCGAGATCTTGTGACAAGTGCCAAAAATTTGCTGGGAAAGAACGCCTTTCAGCCATGCCATTACAACCTATCCTCCCAGACTTTCCCTTTTCAAAGTGGGGATGGGATTTTATTGGTCCTATTAATTCTCCATATTCAGTAGGAAAAGTTTTTATTTTGATAGCCATAGACTATTTTACAAAGTGGGTTGAAGTTGTCCCACTTAAGCATTCAACAGATGATCAAGTAATTTATTTCCTTGAAAATAACATATTTTCCAGATTTGGTCTTCCATTGGAAATTATTGCAAACAATGGTCCCTCTTTCATTTATGCTAAGCTGACCTAATTTTTAGCTAAGTTGGGGGTTAAACATTTCACCTAATTAGCTTATTATCCCCAAGGGAATGGGCAAGATGAGTCTACCAACAAAAATATGGTGAGAATCATCAAAAGGATCATCGAAGATAAGCCTCATCAATGGCACACTCTCCTCACTTACACACTTTGGGCAGATTGAACTACCGCCAAGGTAAGCACTGGTTCCACTCCTTTCTAGCTTGTGTATGGTCAAGAAGCCATCTTGCCTACTGATTTGGAACTTTCTTCCTTAAGGTTGATGCTACAGATCGAAGAATTAAATTCTTCTAACATTTCATAAAGGATAAATGCACTCCTAGATTTAGAGGAGAAAAGGATGTTTGCCTTGGATAGTATGAAAAGGAGACAACATACTGTTAAAAAGTGTTTCAACAAGAGTGTCAAAACTATCAAGTTTAAAGGTATTGTTGTGGGATTCAGCTCATGCTGATAGGGGAAGACACTCAAAATTTCAAAAACTATGGTTGGGTCCTGTCAATATCGCTTTCATCCTGGGTACTAACTCTTTCATTCTAAAGGATTTACAGTAGCGATTGTTTTCCTACAACACTAATGGTTCTCACTTAAAACATTACGTGGAACCAACTTAAAAAGTTTAACGCTGTTTGGATTTTCTGTATATGAGTAGTCTAGTTATGCTTTCATTTTCACCATTGTTTTTCATTTCTTCTTTTACAATAGTTTAATTTTTTCTTTCCTTTTTAATAGCTTTCATGCTACTTTTTCAATTCTGACATTCTATTTTTGTTGTTTTAAATTTTGTAGTCCCACTTCTGTCATGAATTTTATTGTTTTTCATCATTTTAGTTTGATTTTGGTCAAGAATAAGATGTTGGATCAGTTCTACCACAGTGACACTCCTGCAAAGTATTGTTAATCAATAACAAACAAGCTTACATAGATGTTATGATGTTCCCCCTGAAGCATAATTGAATTTTTTATATGCTTTCACTGTTGTCTTATAAAGAGATTGGTTATCTCTCGCTTCTACTTTCCATTTCTTCATCCATTTGAGAATTAAAAGAGCAAGTCCATACATTTTTCTCCTTGAAATAAAGAGAAAATTATGGTTGAATGATTATGCATACAAGGATAAACCCCCTCATACTTAACATTTTTCATGAGTTATTCCCAAATTCCCGGTCATTTTTCCATTAAATCCGCTCACTTCCCCCTGTTGCATAATCATTCTGGTTATACCTTCTTGATCCATTGTTCTTGGTATGAGAAACCATATGTTCTGAGTTCTTAATCTGTTGGAAACATATTTCTTTGTGGAGTCGCTAGTTTGTTGATGATAAAAATCGCAACGAGGATTTCGCCCGCAAAGTATTTCTAAAGCCTATTATTTAAACTATGTTAATGATATATAATACTAGTAGGTGGGACCCCCTTGTAGATTGGAGGATCAGAGATAATCTTATCACACATTTCATGCTTCTTATAGGGTTCTACATGATTGATGATGAAATCTTGATTTTGTTTGCGACAGATGGCATATGGATAATGCATTTTATGTGATGATTTCATTATTCTAAGCTCTAAATTCCATGTATGAAGTGGCATATATTTATTGTTGTTACATTTTATAGTATCGCCATGATTTATTACATGTTACACATGCACAAAACACATGTTAGAAACAACAAGAAACAAGAGCATTGGAAAGAGACTTATGAAAAAATCCAAGAAGAGGGAACTATACTATACTATGTT
>SNQJ01S0108297.1:27889-48077 GCA_010110895.2 Picea sitchensis
TCTACTTGTTGCTTCATGCAATTATATTCCATGACCAAGTTCTCTTTGAGGGTACGGATAATATCCTCTCGAACTGTAAGTGTTTGGTCAACCGCCTGGACCTTCGAGGTACCCGGTAAGTATGAGAGAACTGAAGGTGGCTTCTGTCCATATACCGCTTCAAAAGGAGTCATGCATGTAGTTGTATGTAAGAATGAGAGAACCAAGGTCATTCATATACCGCCAAAAGGAGTCATGCATGTAGTTGTATGGTAGGAAGTGTTGTACCACCATTCAAATTAGGGGTAAATCCATTGAGCCCATTGATTTTTATTTCCAAGGAAAAAACACTCTATATGTTTCCAAACACTTGTTGACAACTCTTTGTTTGACCATCGGGCCTGGGATGAGCAGTCAGTTAAGATGCAATTGCGCCCTGTATTTTGAACAAGCTTCTGCCAAAATTTTTGTGAAAATTGGGTCACTCTATCAGAAATAATAGAGTGTGGCATGCCATGAAGCTTGGAAGACCTAGGTCCATGAAAAATTGAGCCACCGTGGGTGCAGTAAACGGGTGTTGAAAGGAGTGCGTAAATGAGCATACTTTGGAAAGGCAATCCACAACCACCATTATGACTGATTTATTTCGATGGTAAGTCGGTGATAAAGTCCAGAGATATCCTTCCAAATGTAGGTGAATCGAAGCAAATAGTGTGCCCGAGATTTGACTATTTCTCCCTTTGTTGCTGTTTACACACATCACATTCAACTATAAAATTATGGATGTCCTATTTCATACCATCCCAAAAATAACGCTTGACCCTTATCATAGGTTTTGGTGAACCTCGAGTGCCCCATTGTGGGTGTAGCATGAAGTTTCAGAAAGTACCGTGATTTAAGCTTTGATTGTTTACTAAATACAAATAGCTCTTTGTATCGGCTTTTTCCATCCCGGAGTCAAGAGTAATCTTAGGAGCCTGAGAGTTGTCTTGTAATTGTTGGATCAGACGTGAAACTTTGGGATCTTGTAGCCATTCCTATGCACAACTTGGAGCCAATCAAATGACAGCGAGATAAAAAGGATCCATTTCTTCATATTTTCAGGATAGTGCATCCACCACCAAATTGTCTTTGCCTTCTTATAAATGATCTCATAATCATATCCAAAGAGTTTAGTCACCCATTTGTGTTGCCCGTGGAGGAAATGCTTTGTTCCATAAAGTACTTGAGGTTTTGATGGTCTTGCCTTACTTGGAACGCTGCCCCAAGAGACAAGGGCCACATCAATGGCATGCATAGCAAACATTTCCCTTTCATAGATGGGTTTGCCCGCATTCTTCTCGTGATAGTTGCTTGTCGGGTGAAGGCCAAAGGTCCAATCTCTCTGTATGATCAACATTGATCTTCCCCGAGGCATCACATTCCAAACAAAGGTCTTTGTGAACTCTAGAAGGCTAGAACTGAAGTGGGTGCAATACACATCTTCATGGCCTAAAGCTTGAGAAGCTACTGGAGTACAAGTGAAAGAGTTTTTTGAGGAGAGTAGCGAGAGGTGTTGCAATCTTCCATAATTCTCAACAAACTTACAATAATACTCATGTTAAGCCCAGAAATTCATGTAAGCTTTTGAGAGTCTTTGGGGTGTGGCCAGCCTTCATAGTTTCCAATTTTTCAGATCCACCCCCTGACGCTTCATCCTTTTCCAACCAGATGACTCCAAGTATTCTACTCGAGGCACCAAAGCACATTTAGGACTGCTTCAGGAAAAGTTGGTGTCGGGAGAGTAGATGGAGAACTTGATCCACATGAGTAAGATGGTCTATCCAAGTTTTATATATGGAGATACTTCATCAAAGAAAAACTACTAAAAATGACGGATAAAGGATGGAAGATGGGATGATTCAGCAGCCTCATGAAGGTGGAGGGGCATTACACAAGCCAAAGTGGATGACCAAAAACTCATAGTAGCCCCTTGCGAGTTCAGCAGTCTGGGAATGTCTTCCTCTTTCATAATGAGATTCCGTGATATCCTGGGCAACATCGTTTAGAAAATAATTGGGCACCACTCAATTCATCCAGGAGGTCATCAATGACAGGAATGGGAAATTTGTCTTTAATGGTCAGTTTGTTGAGGGCACGGAAGTCAAGACACATTCTCCAAGAACCTTCTTTCTTCAAGACCATGACTATAGGAGAAGAGTAAGGGCTCATACTAGGGAGGATAATGCTTGCATTAAGGAGTTCTTGGACCATTTTCTCAATTTCATTTTTTTGTGAAAAGGGGTGGCGATACGGATGGATATTGGGAGGAAGGCTTCCGGGTACAAGGGGAATGGAATGATCATGAACACCGTGAGAAGGAGAGAGTCCTTCGGGAGTGGAAACTACCATTTGATGTTTAGAAAGGAGGGCTTGGAGGTCTTGTGGCACCGGGGGTGTCTTTATTGCTTGTATGGCATGGAGTTGGGCAATGACACCAGAATGACCTTTTTTTAGCATCTTTTCCATGCGATGGGAACTAATGACCTCAGGTGAACTAGCAGTGATGCCTTGGAATTTATATTGGTGGCCTTCCTAGTCAAATTGCATGGTTAATTCCTTAAAATCCATGAGAATGGGACCCAAAGTCCTTAGCCAGTCTACACCCAACACAATGTCACAAACGCCCATGTCGATAGCAAACATATGGGGTTTTAGGTGGTAGTCATCGATTTGGAGATGCACATTTTCGCAATTCCCTCCACATTTCATGAAACCACCATTGGCAATCATGATTTGGAAATTGTTGACGACATAGATGTAGCAATGAGTTTCTTGGACAATGCAGCGATGAATAAAATTATGGGTGCTTCCACTATCAACCAAAATGTTGACCTTCTGATGCTTGATGTAACCGATTAACTTGAGGGTTTGGGGGGCGGAGAATCCAATGAGAGAATTGAGGGAAATGATCGGCTCCACTTCGGGAGGGTCTGAGGGAGGGGTTATGTCAGTGATTTTAGGTGACTTGGGAACAAGGGGAGTTTCAACATCCTCTTCCGAAATATCCTTAGAGATAGCCATAAAAATCTTTTGTTCCTTACACTTGTGGCCCAGAAAATATTTGTCATCACAATTATAACAAAGGCCTTTGAGTTGGCGTTCAACCATTTCAACCCTGGTCAATTTTTGGGTCTTTAATGGGGCAGAGGGAGTAGTAGGATTTACGGGTTTAGGGCGAGGGATAAAGGAGGGTTTACATTTTTGAGAGGATACAACCTGTTGTGCTTATTTAACTTTTTTAGTAGCCTCCACCCAACTCGAAGGTCAAGCCATGAGGACATGGGCCCGAATATCATCCTTGAGGCCACTGATAAAACACTCTCGAAAGAAAGCATCAGTCATGCCCTCTTTTCGAAAAGCCAGGTGCTCAAAGGCAGCTATGAAGTCTTCTATTTTTGCTAATTGTTTCAACTTTGTCAAACGGCCCAAATGGTTGGTGTCAGTGTCAAAGAATTTATAAATCTCAGTCACAAATTGGGTCCAAGCAATATACCCTTGACGGGAATTTTTTCTCCATTCCCACCATTGCCAACGTTCTTGATCTAGATGGAGAACACCATACCAGAGTTTGGCCAAGTCATCTGTAATGTCATATAAAGAGAAATAATGTTCCATTTGGGTGACCCAACCAGTGGGATCTGAGCCATCAAATTTGGTCACATCCACCCATGGAAGGCGTAGTTCACGTTGAAAGTGATGGTGTTGAAAGGTATGGGAATGGGAGGAATGTTAACCTTTAGTCTTTGGAGGTGCGTCATAGAAAGGGTCATCTGTAGGGATCTTCAGTTTGGTGCAGAGTGATGCAAAAACATATTCAAGATGGGTGGTCAGTTCTTGTTTGACTTCCTCCATTGAGGAATGCATGGTTGTATTTATGGTTGTATTGATGGATGTATCGATGGAGGCAACAATGGCACTGATTTGTTTCACTTCTTTTTGGGTCTCGAGGAAACCATATTGCAAGGTGTTGAAGCGAGCTTCCAGGTCTTGGCTATGGGTATGGGCCATGAGGATGGGTGAACTGAAAAGGGGCGGGCGGGGTCAAAACTTTTGCCAAAAAATGATATGGATGAATGTGATAATGTTGAAGAGATGAATCCAATGGAATAGGTCTCAAATAATGGTGAAAAAAATTCCAGACTATTTTTTTTTACACCTACGGAGTTATACTCCGGTCTAAAGAATACTACAGCGATGAAATCCCCAAATTCTTAAACAGAAAGAAATGTGTATTGACTTGACAACCCCAACATAGTTGCGTGGCAATAGATCTTGTCTATTTTAATTTTTTTATGTTTTTGTCCCCCAAGGGTTAGGTATTCAAGGGTTCTACAGACAAGGGTTTGCCCTGTGCTATAGCTCTCTGATATACGTGCGGGGTCCAACAGTAATACTCAGCCCAATATCTCAGGGCACTAACTAAGGAGGATAGACCATACCCTTATCCGTACTACCCGACTACCCAGGTACTAGAGAGTATCTTCCTGAATTTTGTTCTCGGTGGCAATATAGCAGTCAGGAGACCGATCGGTTTATCTAAAGAGGGCTTCAGGAAATCTAGGTCGATCCATACACAGGTGATGTCTGATGCGCTACTACTCGAAGGGGTACCAACAGGGGTTACAAGGGTGGCCAATAGATGTGCACTTAAGAACCACTTGTATTTCCTGAATAGAACGTTGATGGATAATTCAAGGATCATGCTCAATGGTTTTGGTCTCGCACAAGAATTATGGGCAGAGGCAGTCGATACTACAATATATCTAGTGAATATATCTCCCTCGTCAGTGTTATTTGACGTGACTCCAAATGAGGTATCTTCTTATAACAAGTCATCAGTGGCACATCTCAAAGTATTTGGTTGTGATTCATTTGTGCATGTTCCCAAGGAAAAGAGGAGTGAGCTGGACAAGAAGGCATTCAAATGTATTTTCATTAGATACAAAGAAGGGATGAAAGGATATAATCTTTGGGATCCTACATCAAGGAGAACAATGTACAATTGATATGTGGTCTTCAAAGAAGTCGGAGGTAAATCTGAGCTTGAGGAAGTTGTTCAGACTGAAAATAATCTTCATACGGTGTGGTTTGAACTGAGGAACCAACAATATGATTCAGGTGAGTCGACTAAATCTGAGGAAGAGGTGCAACAACTGACTATCATGGTAAGGAGGTCAGAAAAAAAAAGAAAACCAGTTGAAAGGTACAGTCCACCCGACTTCCATTTTGAATTTGTGTTAACTACCATCGATGATGATCCCAAGTCATTCGGTGAGGCAGTCAACTCGATAGAGGGTAAACTCTCGAATGATTCCATGGTCGAAGAGATGGAATCCTTGTACAAGAATGAGACATGGGATTTAGTCAAGTTTCCCAGTGGAAGAAATATCATCGATAGCAAGTGGGTGTGATGCAGACCCCCCTTATCTCCTTGGGGCTGCGTGACCTCCCGGTATAGGATCGTTCAAATCAAGGAGTCAGATCGACTCTTCAGACCCTTGCTAGACCCCAATTATTTTACACAGTTCCTCTTTCCTTCTTTGTGCAGGTTCTATCAAACCTGCAGGCTCTTTCCTGGCCTCTTTGAAGAATTTCATAACAGGCACTAGCTCCCCTCGCTAGGTTATTTCCTTCATATGAACTTGGGCTATGACCTCACGTAAACATGTGATTGCGAGGCAACCAAGAGTGGTTTAATACCACAACACGTTTTTCCCCGCAATTCAATATCAATTTCCACGTGTCCCTTTGGCAATACCATGGTTTCGATTGCGACCCGTTCTAGGATTTTTAAAATCCGAGCACTTTCTGTCCCCACAATCAGGCGCTACCGTCAATATTCTAACCTTAGTGGTGTCTCATGATCAACGGCTGAGATCGGCCTCCTTCCCTTATTTCTATTCAGAGCACGCTCTCTCATATCTCCATGATCTATTGATGTGTGTCCCTTTCAAATCAATAGTCGTGATTGATTTCTCCCTTCGGGCTTCGGGAGTTTCAACTCTCAACTCTTACTCCCTCTAAAATGACTATATTTCGAAGTGGAATATCTATTGACACCTATCCTTAGCAAACAAACGAATCAAATGAACTACATCTCTCTAGCCTTTGGGAGTTATCGTTCAACACATCCCTTTCTTTTGGAGTGACTTTCTCTAAAATGGAAGATCTCCTACCATGTGTCCTCCTCAAATCGATGGCTCTAGCCCGCTTCGGAACTTCGGCCTTCGAAAGTTTCAACTTCTCCATGCTCTGTTTCTCCCGGAGCGTTTTACCTGGAGTCCATGAGCTAATGACGCATGTCCTCCCACAGATCGATGGCTTCCAGCTACTTCAGCTATTCAGGCTTTGGGAGTTTCAACACTCCACTTACGCTTCCTCCTAGAACTCATGATCCATCGACGCATGTCCTTCTAGATTTGACGGTCCAGATTTTCTTCAACTCTTTGGGGTTCGAGATTTTCAAACTCCTATGCACTCGTTCCTCCTAGAGTGCTTTCACTCGAAGACAATGGATTTTTGCCACACATCCCTCTGGATCTAACAGTCCATATTCGGGGTTCGGGAGTTTCAACTTCTGCACACTCATTCCTCCCAGAGTGCTTTCACCCGAAGACTCACATATGTCAACACGTACCCTCCTAACAACCAATGGCCAGGATTTTCTTCGGGTCTTCGAAGATTCCGCTCTCTCCTTGACCACAAACTTCTGAAGTTCTCTCGCTTCGGAGTTGTGGATCTTGCGTCACCTGTCCCTCTTGATGATGAACAATCCCTAATCACTTCGGGACTTCAAGACTTTGGCAAGTCTTCTCATCAGTGCACACTGAGTGTTAAATCCCATGCATTTTACCTTGTATCGAACGAATGTCGATCATTTTCTCTCAGATCCGATGGTTGGGATATTTTTTCTCCTCAGTGCTCTCCTTTGCTTTCATGGACACTGATCTAGCGGTCCAGATTTCTTCCAACAACAGATTCGACGGTTGTTGTCACTCCTCCTATTGAGCTTCTTTGTTCTCCTAAACTTGGGAAATTTTCTAAGTGTTCAAAGGTTTTGGTCTTTGAACCTTCTCCTAGGAAATCGGTTGAAAGGGTCTCATCTTCGCTTTTCCTCCTGAGATTTGGCATTGAAATTTGACCTCGGATCTGGCGCACACTTGCGCTCTGCGTGCAAACTTGAACTACCCCTCCTAAGATTTTGAACTTGAATTAAATTCACTTCTACGCACACTCCTTGTGATCTCTCTCTTGAGCCTTTTCCTACTCAAGTTATAAGACTTTGGTTACTTGTTCCTCTTCCGAGCCCGACTTCTTGGGTCTCATCTACGTTTCTTCTAATGCTATCTCTTCTGAGATTTCGGATTCACTCAGACTCTTAAGGGTATCGACCCTTCTATTCCCTTCGAAGGATTCTTATGCCCTCCTGGAAACCTATTTCTCAAAGCATACCTTGCTAAGATTTTTCTACAGGGTGTTCAACAACTATGTGAGTATCTTCCTCTGATACTCTTCTTCTTGAACTCAACAGAGAGTTCTCCTTGTGCACACTTGCGCCTGCTCAATGCCCTTCTAGCAGATCTCTACAGATTTCTCAATGACTCTATCTCTATGTGCTTCCTCTGCACAATTTCTACTCTAAGGTGTTCTTTTCTGACTCTAAGGTGTGCACCCTCCTGGCGTGTTCTTTTCTGACTCAACAGAGTTCATATGCGCACTCCTTGGACTAGCTACAGAACCTCCAATGTTCTGGTGTGCACTCCTTGCACAGCCTAATGAATTCATAGAAATATAACAACCTCAATGAAGACATATAAGTGTATCTTCCTACTGTAGATGAAAACATATCAAATACATCTACAAAATACATAAACATGCACAGATAATATTTGTCAGATACACATAAACACACATAAAGTTCATATGCAAGAAAAAATGCTTTCTTTTTATTAAGATGAATGTCCAATTACAATATGTGCAAGATGGACTGTAATAGAGTCTCAGATCTCTCAAGCTCCCTCAAATAAATATTCTATCTCTTATTTTCTCCTCTAAGGATTTAAAACTAACTTGCATCTACCTCCTATTCAGTAACAATACTCCTCCAGCAGCCTCATTTTGGGCATACAATGCATCTACATATACAAGAAGGTTCCTAGGGTTCCCTCTGACTACCTATCTTCACGAAAAAAACTAACTACCACTTAAGAACTATTACATTAAAGTATAGGAGAGAAACTCCCAGATCACTCACGATCATTTTCTCCCAAGCGTTTTAATCTTCTTCAGTTTTCAATCAGTTCAAGAAAGATTTGTAGGAAACACCAGTGTTTCATATTTCGAAATTATTCAAAGGCATGCTAAGACACTGATTTGTCTCTCCATGTGTGCTTGTTGATGATTCTTCTTCATCATACTCCACGGCTGGGAAAATCATAAGCTCCTGCTCATGGCTCCCTATGCTATGCTATTGAGATCCTCCAGGGTCCCATACATTCTATTGGATTTGTTCATCTGCTCCTTTTCCTTGGTGTTTTTTCTACCCTGTTGCCACTGTAGGTTTTTTTTTGTCCCATACTTCTATGATGACTACTTCTTGTGTTGCTTTCAGCATCAATCTATTTTTATCCTCTAATTCTTTGTCCAGCTGGTCCACTGGCTGGATTTTCTCCTTATGAAGTATTCTCTGTTGCATATTCTCTCCATCAATTTCCAACTTATCTTATTGGATAAGATGTCTTTACATATTTACCCTTCTCTCCAGGGCCTCCATCTCTTCACACAGATCAACAAGATCCATGCTATCTTTTGCTTCCTCCTTTGTTGTAGGTTCACATTCTATAGTTATCTCTTGCTCAGCTTCCTGGCAGAAAAATTTGAGCCATTCCTTTAAATGCTCTTCTCCTCCTGCTATATATACCCATTCTACAGTTGCATTATGTTCATCTCCTTGGCTGAAATTTTTGAGCAATTCCACTGAATGCTCTTCTTTTTCGATCTCTTGGGCACATTGAAATGTGTGCTCTTTCTCCTCCTTTCCAATATGACCCTTCATGTTATATTCATCTCTTGTGGAACTATCTATCCATTCTACTGCAAATTTCAGTTCTACAGTATCACCACTGAGTTGTTTCTCAGCTTCCTCCTCTGACAGATTGACTTATGTCATCTCCTCTTGTGTTGGTTCAACTCCAACTTCCAACAGGTGCTCCCCGGGATGGTATGCTCCTCCACCTATTTCCAACTTGACATGTTGGATATGCCTGCTCTACATATTTACCCTTCTCTCCACGGCTTCCAGTTCCTCATACAGCTCAGCAAAATTCATGATGTTTTCTTCCTCTTTTGTTGCAGGCTCCAGTGTTGTAGTCATCTCCTGTTCAACTCCCGGGCTGAAATTTTTGAGCAATTCTGTTGAATTCTCTTCTCCTGCAATCTGCATGACTGTCTCATGGCAGCCATCTTCTGTTTCTAGATTGTCCAACCAATCCTCCAACATCTTCATCTCTTGCTTCCATTGAGTGAGCAATTCATCTGAATGCTCCTCTTTTTCTATTGGGACAGACACCAGTGTCTACTCCTTCTCCTCCTCTTTGATAGTCTTTGATGGTTGTCTTTCCTCTGTTTCACCTACATCAAAGACACAATTAGTTTTAAATTCATTTGGCCCCATGGCCCCTTTCTTGGGTTCTCATTGCATCACCTCCTCATGTGAAACTCTTGCATTAGCCTCTGCTGGACTAATTGGTAGGAATATATGAATTCCTCCAATGATCAGAATGAATTTTTGATCCGCCTCCACCAGCTCTCCTTGTTGATATGAACTCTCAAATAAGCTCATGAGACTTTCAGATAGTCTCCTCTCTTCTTCCTTTCCCACCTGGAAATCTGGGATTTCTCTTCTTCCCTCCTAGAAGTCTATGAGATCAATTGACCTCATCTCATTGCCCCCCTGGAAATATGAAAATGCATCTCTACCCTCCTGGTAGTTTATGATACCTTTAACTAATCTGACCTCCTCCTCATCACTGAGGGTCCTCCCAATCTCTGGTTCACAGATGTGAATCACTTTCTCCTCTATTTCACTGAGGTTTTCAACTTCCCTCAACCACCTCCTCAAATCTTTTTGCTTCTTTCTGGCCAACAACTTTTGAATGGGCCATTTTACCTTCCTATTCAGAGGCAATTCGTACCTATAGTGTACCTTTGTCTGATGTTGCATATCCAATGTCAATTGTTCCATTCTTTCTCTTATATCAATGAGATCCTTATCAATTTATCCTTTACTTTTATTCTTGTGGTATGCTCCTCGACCACACTTATGGCCCTCAGTAGCCATCTTTTATGTCTTCATCCCTCCTGACTATCTACCATTGGTTTCACACCTTGCAAAAATATTTAGAGAGCATTAATACATTGTCTCTCTTCACCTATTGTCTACAAGTGAACTTCAACTTCTGATACCATTTGATTTCATCATATTATTTCTATTCACCTTTTCACCTTTGCCTATAGCCTGCAGACAAAATTCAGCTCTTGATACTACTTGATGTATTCAAAATATCTCCTTCATCTCCTTCGCATGAAATCTACAGACGAAAGCAAGCTCTGATACCACTTGATGGTATCAGACTATCTCCTTTGCCTGTTGTCTGCAAGAAAAAATTAGCTTGGATACCACTTGATGCAGACCCCCCTTCTCCCCTTTGGGCTATGCGAACTCCTGGTCTAGGATCGTTCAAATTAAGGAGTCGGATCGACTCTTCGGTCCCTTGCTAGACCCAAATTATTTTACATAGGTACCCTTTCCTTCTTTGTGCAGGTTCTGTCAAACTCGAGATCTCTTTCCTGGCCTCTTTGAAAAATTTGATAACAGGCACTAGCTCCCCTCACTAGTTTATTTCCTTCATATGACCTTGGGCTATGACCTCACGTAAAAACGTGATTTCAGGGTGGCTAAGAGTGGTTTGAGACCACACTGCTTTTCTCCTCGCAATTCACTATCAATCGCCACATGTACCTTTGACAGTAACGTGGTTTCGATTACGGCCCACTCTAGGATTTTTAAAATCCGAGCACTTTTTGTCCCCACAATCAAGCTCTACCATTGATCTTCTGACCTCGACTGTGTCTCGTGATCAATGGCTGAGATTGACCTCCTTCCCTTATTTCTCTCCGAAGAACGCTCTCCCAGATATCCATGATCTATCGACGCGTGTCCTTTTCAAATCAATGGTCATGATTGATTTCTCCCTTTAGGAATTTCAAATCTCAACTCTTGCTCCCTTTGAAATGGCTATCTTCTAAAGTGGAAGATCTGCTAACACCTATCCTCAGCAAATGGATGGCTCATATGAACTCCAACTCTCTGGCCTTCGGGAGTTATTGTTCAACACATCCCTTTCTTCCGGAGTGACTTTCTCTGAAATGGAAAATCTCCTGCCACATGTCCTCCTCAAATCGATGGCTCTAGCCCACTTTGGGACTTTGAACTTCAGAATTATCAACTTCTCCATGCTTTGTTTCTCCCAGAGAATTTTACCCGGAGTCCACAATCTAACGACGTGTGTCCTCCCGTAGATTGGTGGCTCCCAACTACTTCGACTATTCGGAATTTGGGAGTTTCAACACTCCACTTTCGCTTCCTCCTAGAGCTCACGATCCTTTGACGCATGTCCTTATGGATCTCACAGTCCATATTTTCTTTGGATCTTTGGGGTTCGAGATTTTAAAAATCCTATGCACTCGTTCCTCCCGAAGTGCTTTCACTCGAAGACAATGGATTTTCTCCACACGTCCCTCTGGATCTAACGGTCCAAATTCACTTCGGCTCTTCAGGTTTCAAGAGTTTCAACTCCTGCACACTTATTCCTCCTAGAGTGCTTTAACCTGAAGACTGAGATCTGTTGACAGGTACCCTCCTAAAAACCAACGGCCAGGATCTTCTTCGGGTCTTCGGTGATTCCGCTCTCTCCTTGACCACAAACTTTTGAAGTGCTCTCGCTCCGAAGTTGTGGATCTTGCGCCACCTATCCCTCTTTATGTGAACGGTCCCTAATCACTTTGGGACTTTGGGACTTTGGCAAGTCTTCTCGTCGATGCACACTGAGGGTTAAATCCCATGCATTTTACCTTGTATTGGATGACTGTTGGTCCTTTTCACTCAGATCTTATGGCTGAGATCTGTTTTCTCCTCAACGCTCTCCTTTTCTTTATTGGGCAATGATCTAGCGGTCCAGATTTATTCCAACAATAGATCTGATGGTTTTTGTCGCTCCTCCTCCTAAGATTCTTTGTTCTCCCAGACTTGGGAAATTTTCTAAGTGTTCAAAGGTTTTGGTCTTTGATCCTTCTCCTGCAAAACTAGTTGAAAGGGTCCCATCTTCGCTTTTCCTCCTAAGCTTTGGAAATGAAATTTGACCTCAGCTCTGGCGCACACTTGTGCTCTGCATGCAAACTTGCACTACCCCTCCTAAGCTTGTGAACTTGAAGTAAATTCAATTTTTTGCACACTCCTTGTGTTATCTCTCTTGAGCCTTTGCCTACTCAATTTTTAAGACTTTAGTTCCTTGTTCCTCTTCTAAGACCGATTGCTTGGGTCTCGTATGCATTTATTCTAATGCTATCTCTTTTGAGCTTTCAGATTCACTCAGGCTCTTAAGAGTCTCGACCCTTATACTCCCTTCAAAGGATTCTTATGCCCTCCTGAAAACCTCTCACTCAAAGAACACCTTGCTGATCTTTTTCTACAGAGTGTTCAGCAACTCTGTGAGTATCTTCCTCAGATAGTCTTCTTCTTGAAATCGACAGAGAGTTCTCCTTGTGCACACTTGCACCTGCTCGATGAACTCCTGGCAGATTTCTCAGTGACTCTGTCTCTATGTGCTTCCTCTTCATAGTTTCTCCTCTAAGGTGTTCAACAACCTTGAGGTTTCCCCTGATTTTTTATTTCTCTAGTGCACCCTCCTGACGCGTTCTTTTCCGACTCAACAGAGTTCAAATGTACACTCCTTGCGCTGGCTACAGAACCTCCAATGTTCTATTGTGCACTCCTTGCACAGCCTAACGAATTCAAAGAAATATAGCAACCTCAATGAAGACAAAGAATTGTGTCTTCCTACTGTATATGAAAACCTATCACATACATCTACATAATACATAAACACGCACAAATAACATTCATCAGATACACATAAACACATAGAAAGTTCATATGTAGGAAAAATTGATTTATTTCTATTGAGATGAATGCCCGATTACAATATGTGCAGGTTGGACTGTAACATAGTCTCAGCTCTCTCAAGATCCCTCAAAGAACTACTCTATCTCCTATTTCCTCCTCTGAGGATTTCTAACTAACTTGCAGCTACCTCCTATTCAATAACAATACTCCTCCAGCAGCCTCATTTTGGGTATACAATGCATCTACATATACAAGAAAGTTCCTAGGGTTCCCTCTGAATACCTATCTTCTCGGAAAAAAACTAAATACCCCTTAAGCACCGTTACATTAAAGTCTAGGAGTGAAAATCCTAGATCACTCACGATCATTTTCTCCCAAGCGTTTTGATCTTCTTCAGTTTTCAATCAGTTCAAGAAAGATTTGCAGGAAACGCCAGTGTTTCATATTCTGAAATGATTCAAAGGCATGCTAAGGCATTGAGTTGTCTCTCCACGTGTGCTTGTTGAATATGCTCCTACATCAGGCTGTTCAAGAATAATATGAATGTTGCAGGACAAGTTGTGAAGTTCAAAGCTCGGCTGGTAGCGAAAGGATATTCCCAAGTCGAGGGAGTCAACTTCGGTGATATTTTTTCCCCTGTTGAAAAACCAACTTCCATTAGAGTACTAATGTCTCTGGATGCAACATTCAATATGGATATAGAACAGATGGATGTGAAGATAGTGTTCCTACATGGGGACCTAGAAGAATATATCTATGTGAAACATCCTAAAGGATTTGTAGTAAAGGTAAAATAAGAGTTGGTGTGCAAACTCAAAAGATCCCTTTATGGTCTAATGAAATTGCCAAGGATGTGGTACCAAAATTTTGATACATACATCCTTAGTTTTGGATTTGTGAGAAGAAAAGTTGATCACTGCATATATTCCAAGGAAGAAGGTGGGTGTTTCATATATGTATTTATGTATGTCGATGACATGTTGTTGATTGGAAACATCATGGACGCAATAAAGGAGGTGAAGAAGCAGGTATCCTCCAAGTTCAACATGAAGGATCTCAATGTTGCTAACTTCATTATAGGAATGGAGCTTAATAGATATCGAGTGCTAGAAAGATCTGGTTGAATCAGATGAACTACATTGAAATAGTTCTAAAACAATTCAACATGTAGGATTGCAAATCGGTGAAGGTGTCAATTATAGTTGTAGAAAGGCTTACTACTGAACAGTGTCCAAAGACACAGGAAGAGATAGAGGAAATGGTACATATTCCCTATGAAAAGTGTTATTGGTATTCTAATGTATGTGATGGTATGACTAGACAATTCCCATGCAGTGGGAGTGTTGAGTAGGTACATGTTGACACTTGGAAAGGAGCACTGGAAAACTTTCAAGAGAGTATTCAGGTATTTTTGTGGCATGAAGGACTATGTTATAGGCTACCAAGGAAATCCTGGAGGTGGAAGTGGTAAATTAGATGTACATGGCTTTGTCGACACGGACTGGGCTAGAGATCTGGATCGATAGAGGTCGACCAACGGATATGTCTTCAAGATGTTCGGTGGAGAAATAAGTTGGATGATTAAGTGACAGGCAGTCATAGCCTTGTCAACAAAAAAATATGAATACATGGTGGCCACTCATGGAAGAAAATAAGCAGTATGGCTTCAAAGGTTGTGTTCAATAATTAGGTTTGATTAGATATCTATGAAGGTAAGTTGCAACAGTAAAAGCGCAATATTTCTAGCAAAGAACCATACTTATCATTCAAATACTAAGAACAATGATGTACAATACCATTTCGTAAGAGATATGGTGGAAAGTAACAAGGTGCTACTGGAGAAAGTAGACATGTTGGAAAACATAGTAGACTCATTGACCAAGTCTATGAGTGTTGTGAAGTTCTCTTGGTGCAGAGAGGCAATGGGAATTGCTTCCTTGGGTCTGTGAGTGAAAGTTTAGGAATCTCTTGTTTCAACAAAGAATACAACAAGTGGGAGAATGTTGGGTTTTTATAATATTTGCAATGAAAGTATAGTGGAGGTGAATCAAACGATGGCCAAAGTTGATATGGATCGACAGTTGGTTGAAGTTGAGGTAGATCAACAGCAATTCAAAGGTCGAGGAAGTCGATCAGGTAAATTTGAAGTTGAATATATCAACGGAAAGTCAACCGACAAGAGGTCTAAGTGTTAGCGTGAGACGATTGACTAGAGACCGAATGAAGGTTGACTAGTAGTCAACTGGTAACCCAACCTTGAGTCAACTGTAACAAAATCCCAGGATTTGAGGGATTTGTAGCCAATGATATGCATGGATCTGTAACCATTTTTTGGGCTCCAATATTTAGGGGTTTTCCTATTGTAAAGCCTATAAAGAGGCGTGTTTTAAGGTCGTAAAGGTTTATTTTGTAAGGTGATCATAGAATTCACTTTTGCAGGTAAGTGAATCTATAAGTGTAGGTTGTTGGTCATGCATATGTAAGCCGAATTGGCTACAAGATTGTTCTTTCCTGTGCAAGAGGGTATGATGTCGATTGTGTCTTAGGTGTGGACAAAGGTTATACATGTAACCTTTTATTTTGAATGAATAAGACAACAATAGAGAAAAATGCTCAAAGGAATCTTGGTTTTCTCGGTTAAGGGTTTCCAGGGTAAAATATCAGTGTACTATCTGATTTCTTGTGTCATTTTATTTCTTGATTAAATTCTTCTTCTATTTTTCTAGTATTGGTGTGGAAGTATCCCTGCATTTTATGGACAAGATCTTGTTGCATAAATGGATGTAGTGGAAATACTCCTACACTTGAGGAAATGTTTTATTTTGCAAGTAAAGTAGGATAGTTTAAATAAATAAATAAAGTAGTAAAGAAAAAAATAAGTCCAATTGGGAAAACCAGTTTATGGGCATAGCTGGATAGGAGTTTTTCTTGAATACCAAGAAACTAGCAAGCAAAACTCTCAATGGAGCTATGTAAGTTCATGTTGGTTCAATTTTTTATTATGGTTCTTCAAAATCATTTGTGTTTTATGCTCGTGTTGAATGATGTGGGATTCCTTAAGGCCCACCTTATGAAAAACCTCATCCCATCGACTCCAACACATCATCTGGGATTGAGATTAGATATGTTTATAAGTACCTTGAGTGTACCTTGATGCATGCATGCCTTAATGGCAGGTTCTCTCTCTATATGAAAATGGAATGCATCAATTCCCCTTGACTGGTGGATTATATAGGTGTTTGACTCCAACACATCCATTCACACCAATTATAATGTAGTTTTGTACCTTAATGCTTATTGACATTAATGGTGTGTCATCTCGCATTGGTTAACGATTTACATTATTGGTCAGTAATCCAATGATTTCTTTCTATGTTTGACTGCAAGTAAATTTATTCACATAGATTGAATTGGAAAACTAGGGGATAAGGATGAAGACTATATGGCTTTATGATATAAACAATAGCTTGAAATAGTTTTATTTCTTATAGCAGTGTGTTCATATATTGTTCTAATAAATATTGTCATCCAGTCTTGTTGGTAGCCATAGTTCATTCCATCCTCCTCCTTCAATAGATTCGAATAAAATTTCGTTGGTTCCAGTTCCCTCTCAGACTCTCAATAGCTCTCACCCTTTATTCAACCTTCAGCTAGTCTACATTATGTTCCACACAACTCCCACTTCATCCTGTAGTACATATCATAATTCAAAGAAAGGTATGGTTGTTTCATAAAAGGAGTTCATCATTCAGTTCACTATGTATCCTTGAGAACTTCCAGTGCTTCAAAGTTAATGGTCTTGCAAATGTCCATCCTTCTAACAACAATTAGAGTGTCCAGCCTTCCAACAGTAGCATTGGCATTCATATTTTTGTCATTTTTAGCATTTACAGGCAATCATGTAACCATCATGTTATCCTCTAACCATTGTTTTCAAGGACCCCTATATTAGTTACATGATGACCTGTAACAAACTGGTTGGATTTTGTCTTGCAATTTGAAGTTCGTTAGCTCTAGGGTAAGGGTCTAGAGATACCCAAGCAACTTTGGTCTCTTATCTCCATCATATCATAGGTCCTACATCAACAAAATCATTCATTTTTTCATCTCTTATACAATGACCAATTTTAACAACAACATTTAGCAATTTAGTTGGTTCAACAACAAGCATTCAGTGATCTCATAAGCTCAACTCAATTCAACAACAGTCTCAGATTTCCTTTCTTTCATCCATTCCAACATGTATCATAAGGTAAAATTGAGGTAATAATCCAAATTTTGATTTTTCTAGTTTATTGAAGACATGGGAAACATAAGTTACATTTACCTTAAGCTCATTTTAATATTTGTATAATATTTAACAATCATATGATCTACCTATATCCCATCATACCTTATACCTATATCCACTACCCATTATCCATTTTCCTTGTCCCTATATGAAATATTGACCATGATTAATCCACCATCCATGATCTTTTCTCTATCCATGTACGATCATTATATTATGACCAACCCATACACTCATTACTCATTTCACTCGAATTCCTCTTACTTCGAATCACTACAAGGATTCAAAATAAGATCTCAACTTACTCAGCCTTTGTCCCCCAATTTCCTCACTAGCAATCTGAATTTATCAAAGAAGAGTACCCTTGCATACTCTCCAACACTCGGATTTCTAGTGTCATGGAAAAGCCTAGTTCAGTCAGGAAAGAACCATGGTTTTTGAAATAATTTGAGGCATACCCGAAATATAATGCCAGCAAATCCAAACTCAAGGCTGCAAGTATCCTAAGAATCATCATCTCAGGTCACTGAAATGCCTCGAATAGGGGATTTAAAAACAAGACAGTTGAGCAAGGGGTATGGACTAGGTTCTTATGCTCAGATGAACATAGCCTAAATAGGAAGAAAGGGGTACCTACAACTTGGATTATAGAGAAGTGGATCAATATACTATTCGTTCTCCACCTGCGAGGGATGGAAGAGCTTGTTACAACATATGGTGTTGTGGGAAACAACAAGGAAGGATCTGATGGAAGAGGAAAAACCTAGAGATGTTACAATTTATTTAGTTATAGCTCTAGAAATGGAAGTAGAAGTTGGTGGTGAATTTTCCACAAAACTTGTTACAAATCAGAAACTGGGTCTTCTGAAAGATTTTCTTGTTGTTGATGATTGGTTTCATCACATTTGTTATTGGAACATCTCTCTCCTCTCAATGCAATTGCACATTTATGATGGTTTGTTCAGGGAAAATTTCTTCAATCTATGCCATCATGAGGCCATCACTTTTTCTAAATATTGGCTCTTATTATCGATATGTTGATAATTCCGCAAATAGAGAGGGCATGGTGAAATATATAGGTCAAAGATATTCCTTTATTGAATTACCTAGAGAACTTTTCCAGTTGTCGGCTTTTGTTGGTCCATATCTTTATCAGGGTGCTCTTCTCCTACATAAGGTTTGCAGAGTCCTAAGGGGTTACTATTCATCTGTCTTGGCACTTGTGGCATCTTCTGAAAGTGCAACTTCGCAAGATTTAAAGGTAGGTGATCATAGATATCCTCGTCTTTGGTTAAAGGAAGCTCGAATAAATGTTGAGGAGGAATTGGGAACATGTTTTCTTCCATCATTACAATTAATACCTGCAAATACAACTGTAGGAAAAAATATATGGGAAGTAATGAGTCTTCACCCATATGAGGCATGCTATCATTTTGTAACGTCTCGCTCTTGCGAGCACACGTTATTAACTTATTATTTGAGAACATTTGTGTGCAAGTGATCCAGTTATAGCATATGGTTATCTGTTTCTCTTATAGATTCTTATGATGATGTGATGGATTATGATTTATGTTTTTTGATATCTATGTATTGGCAAATTCTATTGACGATTTTTCCCTGAGTGTGCAGGACACTTGACAGATTGTGGATGTCGATGGAATAAATTGACCTCTTGAGACTCTGAATTGAGTCAGTGAGTGGATTGTATTGGTTTGAGTATTTTATTCATGCATATGTGACATATGATCGATTATATTATGATGTTTTTTATGGATCATTGACAGTCTTTCATTGATGGATGCAGACTAACGATTGCTTGCTAATATGACTCACATAAGGAGTAAAGGGGCCATGCACATAGACCATATATTGAGGGAGAGGTGTGGCAACATCCCTGTCACATCCTAATATCACTCTCGTTGTGGCTCGAATTGTAGGTTAAAGATTACCTAGTTCGAGAGGTCCACGATGTCGTGAGGGAAGATTGAGACAGTCACTCATGAATATTTATAAGGGGCACACAATAAGGCAGGATTCTTATTTCTTAGAATCCCTTAGTCTCTCACAAGGTCACTCTAATGGAGTGCTGACTCCAGGGGTTGGACAACTACCAAAACCAGTCAAGGGCGAGTGGCACCCTTGGAGCACGGAGTGCGTCTTGAAGGGCACATCGCGTAAATAAAATTTGATGCAATGAGTCTAGGTGGCCTAGAAAACCTTGAGCGAATAACCAACCTTGTAAAATCTTGAGCACTGTCAGATCAATCAATCAATTAATTAATTAATGATTGAATTTATTAATTGCAATCCCTATAAGAGTCTAAGCCTTTGCAAATAAAATTTAATTAAGCCTAATTCTAAGATAGTAAGAAGACTAAAAACTAAATTTATAAATTAAATAATAACTAGGGGATGAAGTAAATCAATTTAAGAAATCAAGGAAAATAAAATAAATATAAGGATTGATTTAACACACATATGTGCAAGTAATTACCAAATTGGAATTTAAGGTAAGAATGGAATAAAGATAAAGGAATGGGTATGCATAGAAAGGAATCTAGAGTCTAGTTAACACTAGTCTAACTAGGAGAAGAGTTCTATTTTAATTCAACTCAGATTTAGTACGATATCAGTCATTAATTGGAAATAAGGGGAATAAGGAGAAAACTAGGAGTGATTTAAGGAGCACTTTT
>SNQJ01S0108298.1:0-22529 GCA_010110895.2 Picea sitchensis
AACAGTTTCCCATAAAATCCTTCAGTTTAGAATAGTAGACATCCTTCAAGTGTAAATATTCTTCCTGGAAAAGACCTGCAAGAAAAGTTACATATGCAAAAGGAGGATAAAAATGAATGGTAACAGATATTTGTAAAGCCACAAATCTAGTAGCCAATGCTGACCCTAGATGCCAGTAAGCCACGGCCAAATGCAGATATGGTATTCAACAAAAACAGTGCACAGATGTAGTTGTCTATATATATTCAGCCCCGCCAAAGTTGATGCGCCTTTTGCAGCTTCGTCAACTCCAAATATGTTATCAACAAGAAATGGAGGAGCTTCGGGAAAAAAGTCAATGCCTGCCAAGTGTTGAATCCATTTAAATGGCCTTTGTGCTCTTTTCTCATGATATGCAAAGTTGAGACCTGAAGACAATTTAACTATCTGATGAGGAAGCTCAATCCCAGTGTTATCTGGAAACAAGTTTATAAGAAAATTGTTCTCATTGCCTCCTTGCATACCATCAACCCCAACACAAACAACATACAACTTTAGCAAGTATTCAAATTTCAGAGTGACCAATTTGCTAGGCTTTGTCCCACTAGTCAGTTCCTCATCATGAAAAATGACAGTAAGAAGGTGAACCGGTTGCATCCATGTCTCTGTAAACCTTTTCTGGATCGTGTATCAATACAGCAGCAACTTCAGATACAAATCATTTTTAGATCTTCTGATATGTGCAGATAGCTTTTTAAAAAATGACCAAATATAGTCAAAAAACTTCTTTTTGACTTTCTTCTTCAAGAATAGTGTTTAGACTTGGTTTGATAATTCATAATCATCCTATTCCAGAAGATTTCACAACATTCCAACTTGAATATCTCGAATCTAAGCAGAATTTTGAATATTCTAGTTAAAACAGCTTTCTGTGGTTAACAGTATTTGGATTTAAGCACCTTATCCACCGAAAGCACTTCATCTGGGCAAAATTTTGAATATTCTCGTTAAAACAACTTTCTGTGGTTAATAATATTTGGATTTAAGCACCTTATCCATCGAGAGAACTTCTTCGTGGTTAATGTAGATTCACAAGTCACTTAAACCAATCGAAGGTGAAACACTTATAAATTAAAATTTCAAAATTTCACTCACCTCAGATATCGTGAACGACTTCACGCCTTCTTGGAAGAGGTCCCTCTCTTATGGATCTCTTAGGTGTGGATCACTGGTTCAGAAAAGACATTGGAATATCCTTATTTCAAATCAATTCTTTGTGAATGGACGACAAATAAAATCTGGACACTGTATTTGACGGCACTGTGGATTTAAATCAACACTTCACCTTGGCGCACGGTAAACTCGGCGAAGAAGTTTCATCAGTCGTCACGAACTCTTCGAATCATGGTTGAATCTTTGCTTAATCGCCCGTTCCTATAAATGTTGCATGATTATCCCATATGACAAGATTTATTACCACCGTCAGAAGCTTGTTCACATTGCCTAAAATAGTAAAACCTGTTACAGACATAACCTTGTGACAGGAAAATCCAAAAATGAAATTGACAATCCAAATAAACAAGAAAGCCCAACTGGCAGCAATACTCCTAATGAATACCAATCAGACTCATGTGATCTATCTTGCTTCAACTTCTTCGACTTACCCATGATAAGTTACTCCAATGGGAAAGGAAGAAAAGCTTCCAGGTTATTTTATAGCTCTAAGCCCCAAGTATTCAACCCAATTGTCATGACTACATGCTTTATATAGACAGTTCTTATTTACATACTTTACCAAGTATGCCACGACCAACTATATGCCATTATCGTGAATTGATAAGTGGCAACATAAAGCACGCCACCTCCAAAAATAATAGCAAGTGAACACCAAGTTTTAGCAGAGGCCAAGGCTGCTTCAAGTACAAACTTTCACCAATGGCAACAAATATAGGGACAGCAGAACAAAACACAATAAATGTGTCAACATTTACATGCAGTAGCAACTCACTATTTGTGAAAGAAGCAGGTAGAAATATCCACATCGTATGAAGGACAACTTTACAATATTTGACAAGTGTAGTGGCAGTCTTGATTCTTGGCGATACACTTGTTGATACTCATAACAAAGAAGCAGAAATGTAATGCCCATCTGCAATTCCATAAATAGAAGCATCCTGCCAAACTGTTTGGAATTTTGCATACCATGGCTTCCGAAGTTCTTTGAAGGGCTCTAAATTATCCTCCTCAAATCTTCAGTATTTTTGGCCTCATACTCGGAATTCTCTGTCTCATTAGATGTCTCCCCGAGTTCTAGATATAAGGTTGTCATCTTAGCAAGCACACCAATCTGTGTTGGTATGTCATGCAGAGCCTTTGCTAATGTTAAAGAAAACTTCAGGATGTCTAGTGCATGACCAATATCATGAAGAGCAAGTGTTAAACTACCTAGGACTGTCAAATACTGAGAAACAAGTTGAAGGTTACAGGTTACCAAGGTTCTTGTGGCCAAGCGTATTCGTGCTTCTTGTAAATTGTACTGCTTCATTTGTAGAAGACCGGAAGTAAAAAGTGCACCTTTTTTCTCTCGAAAGCCCTGATATGAGTCCAAAGTCCTATAAACAAGACCAATCAAGTCCAAAGCCCTAGAAGATAACTCAACATCACCAATACAAATGTAAGATATGGACGCATACACCTGACACATAGCTTGCATGCTTTTACTCTCCGTTAGCTTCGCTGCTTCAATGAAGCTGCTTTACACTTTATTGAAGCAGCAGCTTCATTGAAGCAGCCTAATGAGTGTGCATATTGGCCAAGAAGGATTTGAATGGTGTTCTCACACCCTTGTAAAATGGTTGAAAAGCGCTCAAACCACCAATTTGTTTAGAGCCTTCGCGGTTTCAAGAAACTCTGTGACGCACATTCTTATTATAGCCGTCTTCCAATAGCCGCACAAGCAACATCGATAAACACCGCCATCCAGTACTGGCTCCAATGCTGCAAATTCCACTTCTCACATCCCCACTAATTCGAAGCCAAATTTCCTTCTTCGCCTGAGACTGAAGTTGCAAATGCGCAAATGCGCATCGGTATGAGAAGTTTACGGGCCGTTTTGCATTGATCCACATAGAGTTAGGATCGACGTGAGACACCCAAATCTCGACAAACAACCGAATGCCAAAATCCGGCCCATGATGTATCAACTCTGGTTGATCCGCTGATTCACACGATTCGCGACAACCATCTTCGGTTATGAAGCGTCATCATGAGTTCCGCCATATCAACTCGATGTGAACTCTGACAACCTATCATATACATGATGTTTCCTCGCGCTATTCAACCAACCAATTATAATGATAACCATAACAATTTGCACCCATAATCTTCCTTCTCTACGGATTATAATAATGAACAGGCTCACAGGCTCACTTGACGTTTGGCATGTGCAAGAGCATGAAAGTTTAAATTTTTAATGTGGCAAAAATTTCGGTGGTTAAGAAATTTAATGAAGCCAAGTCTATGTGTTCATTTGTAATAGCAAATATATCAACGTAGACACCTGCTTGAACAGCCACAACAGCCAGATCTTTGTAAAATGGAGTCTGTTCTAAAAGAAATGCACGGTCAACATCTTCGCTTAGACTCTTCGGCTTCTTTTCAACTTTCCAAAGATTTGATTCTCGAGGTCAGATTTTTCCTCGGCCGAGGTAAGCATGAACAAGATGGCAAACCAGATTATAAGAGAATAACAAAACCATGTAAATGCTTCCATGACATCAGTTATATTGTGCTGTAATTCTTCAGTATATGCTCCAAGTTGTTAATAAAAATGTTGAATTCCTTTGTAGAAAATGTAAGCTGACCTTCTGATTGTTGAATGTCCATAGTATTGGCAACAATTTGCAACTTATCACTACTTTTTTCAAAATGAATAGGCACTTAGAGTACATTTTAAGTGAAGGTGTTAAAATTCACTCATAGAACTGTAGCATTTCAACCTGCATTTATCCGCCAATATATACATCCCCAAAATTGAGGTGAAATGTTGTTGCCTCACAGCAAGGATTAGTTGCTCTCGTATTTACCCATTAATTTAAAGTACAAAGGAATACTTTCTCAATTGAACTACCGCGAACCCTGCCTATGAAACCTTCCTTCCTACTCCATCTTGGAGAGTATTCCATCACAGACTAACACTATCCCAAATGTAAGAATATCAACACCTACATCACACAGGTCATGCATTGTTTGCTTTAAAACTATAGGTTCTTTGCTATTAACTAGTACCAAGAAATCAGAGTGTTTGGAAGTGACTTGACAGTCAGCATCCTGCAAGCTCAGAGTCTCCCCAATCTAAACATTTTTCAAGTTCCTGTCATCATGCTTGCCAAATCCTTCTCATCCATCCCTACAACTTATTCAAACATTTTATTACAGTTTGAATAAAATGATGAACACAAGTTCATGCTGCAAACTACTAAACTAAAAATGATCTCATGCTCGATGACGAGCTTATTTTCTATCTATTCCTACTTAACCAGTAAAGGTAGATTGATCAAGTAAACTCAATTTCCAATGAAGGCGAAGAAACTAATTTACCGGGACATCTTGTTTGATCTTGACTTGAAAATATTAGAAACCATAACATACGAAAATGGAGTTTGACAGGGCAGAAAAACCAACCTTCCTTCAAAGACAAACTGACATATGTTCTACTCAAAGACTTGCAATAAACATCAAAAGGATCACGAGGTCGCAGCAGAAAAACTTTCCCGCTGTTTGAGTCGAAAATCAAAAATCTCGGTATTTTAATTATGAAGAGTGGCACCTTCAGCTATCCATAAATCTGAAACTGGTTGTAGACTGATTTCTATACAAATCATGGATTGTTTGATATCTACTACAGATTCTAAATCAAGAATGATAGCGTGTTTATGGTGGAGGAAAGAACAACTGCTTCTGAATTTCTTGTGATACTGAATTTATATCAGCAATTTCTTTATCTAAATATGTGGCATCCTTCATCCCATAGTCAAAACTATAAGAAACACTTGAATCAAGGACAAACGTGTCAACAATATGACTATCACCAACATATTCACAATCAGAATAAATACTAACTGAATGCTGGATGAGAAATGCAGATTCTCATAAATACCATCAAGAATAAGATCACCAATAAATCTTCTCAGAATAGAATTGAAAGCCATGGAAACTTTTTTAGAGAATGGATACTAACAAAATTCGAAGGGATTGACACCATTCATTTCCAGCATTTCCTTCTAAAGAAAATTCGAACAGCTTGATCAAGACATCTTTGTGAACAAAACCATGTTCAAGCATGCATTGATGAAAATTTAATAAGTGCTCACCATGATGATCTTGGCGCTTCCCACTTCCTCTCCGACCGGAGGATAATCATCCCATTCGCTTATAGTTGGAGAAATCGATGTGGAAAACCGACTATATTTGAGAAATCACATAAAGCATACCTCTTAGCTAAGATCTTTTCCATTCCATACCAGTGGAGTCACCAAATGTAATTGAACAATGGATTCGCCACTGAATTCGTCCTCATGAGTCGCCAGATAGATGATTACAACTACCGATGTCTAGGCTTTTGTCTATCATCAAGTCAGATCTATGTCGCTCCTAGAGAAGCCGAAGCCGACCTCTCAAGAATGCATGCCAATTTGTTATCACTCCAAGAAACCCTTAGGGTTGCACAAAGGTGCTTGGTAACTTTAAGAAATGAATGTTTGTATTTTGTAAAGGTGATCAATGGGATAACTCAATTAAACTTATGGCATTCGCATATCAAAATGATAAACAAATAGACAACGCTCTCAAAGATTGATTAATCAAAAAATAACTTTAAAGTGGATGAAGAAAAGATTGCTCATAAACCAGTGCAAAGCAGTGTCTAATAAACAACTAAAGGAACCGATTATAATTTCACGAACCAAACAATAGATAACAATCATTCAAGGTTTGACAACAATATAACAAGAAGAAGAATAGTATGAAATCACACTAAAATGGAAAGAAACTCCTGATCTCAGATAGTAAAATGAAAAGTCTCGAAAGTACAAAAGAAGAGTATTAATGTGATCCTAATCAACCCTTTCAGACCGGAAGTTGGTCGGGCTTTATAGCTTTTACAAGGATGATCTCAAAACATGGATCAAATCATCTAAAAATAGCAAGTCAACATCTGTTGCAAAATAAGTGGGATGTTTCCTCAAAATGAGGTCAATCCCGCAAGATCTCTCTTGATTGTTGGTAGTGCACAACAACCTCCAAGGTCATATGGCTTTCAAATGAAACCAACAGTTTGTCAGATGTGGCAAGGCATCCTCGCTTTGTTAAAGACATCAAAAACTCAAACACCTCCTTTCTCCACCATTTGTCAAACTAACTGTTGTGCTGGACTTGATAATTCACCACATAAAGTTCATTCCAAGAGGCTTCAACCTTTCATTCTCATCTGAAAATTTTGACTGGGAAAACATTCACCATTCTCGCGCTTACGCTGTAAGGGTTAACTGGAAGCTGCAGAATTAACCATCGAAAAGCAGCTGCGGTTAAGAACAGTCAGTCATGTTCTACTAAACCACCGAAAAGTCAGAATTTTCAGAAACTGCCTTCGAAAATCAATTTTTCACCATGAATATCCAGCTGCACGCTCAAATAGTCAATTTTGCCTAATGTGTATTTCACGCAGTAACAGATTTGATTTGGAGCCTGGAAGCTATTGAAAATTTCCCAAGATAACATTCTTTTCCAAAAAATGTTCGCAGCATTTTTATGTTAACAGAATGAAAACACAAAATTTATTAAAAGTATTGTCATATTGACCATATTCAAAACATATGAACTAAGAAATTTTATGAACTAACAAAATTGTGAAACTAAGAAAAAATAGAAAGAAATGAAACAACTAAAATCTCCTAAAAAATATACTTTAAAAACAAAATACTATAATCAAATTAATAAAATTATAAAAAAAACATTAAATTTACTCCATGCTACAAATTCTATTTTTAATTTTTATTTTATAATATGTTTATTTTAATGTAAAATGTTACATTATAACATAGTTTATATTATAACAATGTTATAGAATATAACCATTTTATATTATAACATAGTTTATATTATAACAATTAGTAATATAACTATTTTATATTATAACATAGTTATATATTAACTTATAAATAATAATAACTATGCTATAATATAACATAGTTATTATTATAACCGTGTTATAATCTGAATGGGACTTGGGTCAAGCTCAAGGGCTCCCACTGCCCCGCCCAGTCCCCTTAGGCGTCCATGATTCTGTGCTAGGCCCGGGCCGAGGCTGCATGTCGGCCTAGGGTCCCTTGGCCCACAAGACCTCAGCTGTGCTCAACAGGAGGCAATGCCCGACATCGCTCTAGTCTCTGCACTAGCAATGTGTCCCTGTGGATGCTCAAGGGACCTCGGCCGTGCCCGCCCGGGAGGGGGAGGGGGTCGAGGTAATGCCCGCGGGGCCCAAGTCCCATTAATATTATAACAATTTATAATATAACTCTGAGAATATAAAATTGTTAGATAACATAGTTATAATATAACAAAGTTATACTCATAATATTATATTATAACATCGTTATATTATAACATAGTTATAATATAACATAGTTATAATATAACATTGTTATATAGTTATATAACATTGTTATAATATAACAATGCTATATTATAACATTGGTTTATGCTTTAGTTTTTGATTTTTATGCATTTTTTGTAAATTTTATTTTTTTAAATTTTAAATATCAAAATACTCAATGGAGGAGTGGTGCTACCAAGAGCACCATTTTAAAATGAGGTAAAACTTGACCTCTAAAAACGATAACTCAGAGTTCCTTAAGTTGGTAACTATGTTTAGAATTCAAGATGAATTAAAAGAAGCAAAGGAAGAGATTAATAAGAAGGGTGAGGATATATCTAAGATAATATCCCTTAGTGAATCACTCATTAAGGAGCTTAAGAACCTAAAGCAAGAAAAGACTAACAAAGGAAAGTGGGAAAAAGATGAATCAAGAGAAGATTTGAAAAAGATGAAGAAAATATTAGATTATGGTACCATAAAAAACTATTGATGAGGTTAAGATATTGAAATAAGAAAAGAAGAATTGTCAAAATAAATAAGAAAAAAGAATCTTGATGAAGAATCTACCAAAAGACTACAAGAGGAAATTTGTAAGAAGTCTGAGGAATCCTTAAATATGGATGAGGTTAAGTCCGAAATGGAAGCCATAATTGAAGAAGGACATCAAAATTTATTAGATGGGATCACATTGCATCTTCAAAGGAGAAAGAAGAAATATTCAAGAAGGTAAACATAAGATACTTGAATAATTTGAATTCCATCTAGAGGATGTACATGCAAAATATGATGGTGTTATCTCGAAGGATAGAATAATCAAATACCAAACAAAGAGGATAGATGATTCCATTGTATATGAAAAGAAGATAGATGAAATGCATGTGCGGAGTGAAGGAAGACCATCAAATGTGAAACCAGATCGACACCCTCATTACCAAGAAACATTTAAAGGAATACAAGAAGGATGATATCAACATTAGAAGGAAGAAGATGTAATGCTTTTCAATATTCATGGAACAAGGGGTCACCAAACTACTCTTCAACAAGCCATTATCGTAGACCAACAACGACTACAAATTGGAGAAGCTTCAACAAAAATACATGGAACTCAAAGGAAATAAAATTATTCACATCCAGACACCAAGGATTAAGACCGAAAATAATTGATTTTGGAGGGATAGATCATCAACAATGGAATAAAGAAATAAGGAACACAAGAAAATCATATTACTTGGTTTCATCACATGTGAAGTCTTTAAATGCTTCTGACGACAAATCTTTTTGAAGGAGGGTACTATGTTATGACTCAAAGGGGACATATATAGGGATAAATATGTATGATATGACCTCTGTGTTGGGGCATATAATTAAATGCACATGTAATAAATGTAATAGGCTACCTAGTAAAAAGGCCTCATGTGAAAGTGTGAATAGCTATATATGAAAGATCATGTATTCATTGAGAAGGAATTCAGAAGCATGAAAGGTATTTGTTATTGAGGGGGTTCTCTGACTTTGAAGGAGTTATTGTGTAATCCATTCATATTGGAGTTGGTGTCTATGTTTCATATTTTGTACATGGTGCGTAGTTATGTTATTTCTTTTATATTTTGAGCATTTTGATTCGAGCTCCATGTTTACATTTTGTACATGGTGTGTAGTTATGTTATTTTTTTATATTTTGAGCATTTTGGATCATAGCATTTGAGCCAGGAGTTATGTGAATCCCAACAAATCCAATAACCATGAATCATATAGAGGATAAATGACCCGATAAATTCAAGGATGAAGTACATAACCTCTGATTGAGCATAGCTATGGATGGAGTTAACCTGTATTCCCTACAAAACACCAACTATTTTGTTTGCCTAGTGGTAGTGATCAATAACAATATCCCCTCATGGTTTCTCATGAAGAATGAAAATTTAATGTTGGCTCTTATAGTCTCGGGTAGAAGACAAGTGAAGCGAATGTATGTCTACCTCCAACTATTGATTAATGAATTAAAGAAATCATGGGAAGGGATGTACATGTATATGATGTATCAATGCCCATCCCAATGGAGGAGTATTTTACATTGTATGGCATATGTGCATACACCACGCATGATTATGTAGGACTAGGAATTTTCTCTGGTAAGCATGTTGGTTGATTTGTTTACATCTGTAATTTTATTTAGCATGCTTCATTTGGTGCAACTATATTTTTGACACTAACATACTCTATATATGATAACATCATAGGTATTATAACAAAAGGGTATCATGGATGTAAATGTTGTGTACCTTCTATAAATTCTAGGTTGTCCAACTACCTATCAAATATAATGTATGACTATTTGAGGGTATTCCTCTCAGAAGACCACCCTTATAGAATATTTGCATCTGCTTTCAATGGTAAACCCAAGAGAACTCGTAGACCTAAAATAATGACACTGGGAGATTGGGTTGGGGAATATGACACGGAGTAGGAGAAGGAAATGGTAGAATTGTTTTATTAAAATGGGGAACCTATGTTCGATGATTCTGAAGTTTTTGACACCTATGTTGAGAAAATTCCCATTGGGATGAAAAGAAAATCTATATTTTATGGGCTTACATATTGGGAGAATATTAAGATTGGCCACTTACTAGATCCCACGAATACATTAAAAAATGTTTCATCTTCTTTATGGAGTCACATATAATCAAATAAAAGGGACACATTAGTTGTTAGGAGAGTCTTATTGCTTCAAATACTAAAAAAATACATTGTCCAAGAAAATAAACTAGAGGAGGGGGTGGTCCCTCTTGGTCCTTTAAAGAAGGTGATGTCCCGTGGATTTTGAAAAAGGATGATCTTTCTACGATGAAGGATGTTATATTGGGTGTGAATAAATCTTTTTTAAATGGGTTGACTCTACGATTTCCTTCACTTTAGAAGGGAATTTTTCGAGGTTGAAATCACATGACCATTTGAACCTTCTAAGGGTATGTATGTTGAATACATGATTCTTCTTTTATATTGTCGATGAAAATATTCTATGCACTCACAATTTTTTGGAAATTAATGATGTGTGTGTCTATTTTTTAGTGTCATTATCTTTTGCTTGTGTGTGGTAGTGTGAACCATGAATCCCCCAAGACATGCGACGTGCCATATCGAAATTATCTACATTTGTATGTTGGATCACATCAAAGGAGATTCATATGGCTAGCATTCCATGGTGGCGTCAAGAGATAGATAAGGTTTTTTGTATGTTTGAGAAGGAACTTCCCACAAGTTTTATGGAATTGCAAGTCCATCTTCTAATTCACCTTCATGATGAGGTTTAATTAGTTGGGTTTCTCTCATGTCGTTGGATGTTCTTCTCAGAGAGGTACGTGAAAAAATGTAAAGGGTTTATTCGACAAAGGGAAAAACCATAGGGCTCTATGGGAGAGGGGTACATAGTATACGAGTCATTCTATTATGTCAAAGAGTACATCAAGTGAATTGACGACATAGTAGGGGCAGTCATTTGGGATGACCATCAATATGAGGAAGAAATGGAATGGGATCTACTCCAAACGAATGGAAAAAGTTTCTTTATAAAGAGAAAGTCAGTGATATGTTTTCAATTTAGTACAGAGATATTGTTTACATTGAAGTTGATAATACATATTTGATCCCATTCTATTAATTTTGAATTCTTCTATACATCAACGAATTTAGAAATTGGTGTCATCAATAAATTCATTCTTTAAGTTGATAATATATATTTTATCTCATGCTATTCGTTTTGAATTTTTGTATACATCAACGAATTTAGAAATTGATGTCATAAATAAATTTGTTCTTTACAATGTAGAGAAAACATGACCATGGGTCATGTTGTATGAATATAAAGGAAGGAAATGGTACACTGGTAGAAAAACATTCATACGGTTGAATGATAGAAGCATTCCTTATCCTGATCATTTAAAAGAAAATATGCCAAAAATATGTCCCAACAGTTGAGTGGTTGATTAGATACAAGAGAAATATGTAGTGTCCGGTCATAACCCACATGGAGAAGATATGGATGTACTGAACATAGGGATCGAGTGCATCAACTATATAATAACCTCTTTGAGTACCACTATCTATTTATAATATTTCACATTTGAATTGTAACATGTATTATATTTTTATTAATGCGTCAGTTATTAGACATATGACACCATCCTTTGTTCGCATTTTTATAGGTGCATTTGTTCTCATATATGTGGGAATATGGACATCATTTTCACACTGCGTATGTTGATGATGGACACATTACACAAGATTGTGGAGTGGAGGTCAAGTTTGACCAATCTAGTCATGCTAGCCACCGTGATCAAAACCTAATAGAGGAAAAGTTAGCTTACATTGGAAAGATACAAGCGATCATGCAAGTGGACTTCTCATCGTTTCAATGTGTTATTTTTTGTTCCAAGTGGTGGGATACCTTTGACCGGAGTAATGTAAAGGAAGATCGTGATAGTGGGATAATATGTACATTAACTCTAAAAAAATGCGGGTTTAAACTAAGGAGCCTTATATTTTCCCAAAACATTGCAACCAAGTGTTTTTTTACCCATATGTGTTGGATGGGGATTGGTGGTTCGTACTGAGACATTATCTGAGATCTAAAAATATTTTTTACAACAACAAGAATGTTACAATTCCAAGCGGGGAAGATAATCAGGGTGATGGCAACGAAGTCTGATTTGTAAATGTTTTTTTTTTTACATTTATATTGTGGATGTGTCATTTTATTATGGGTATCAATAATGGCCAATTATGGTTTTTTTTCTTCATTTTATAATTATGTTGGATATGAAAAGTTAACAACAATTTACAACCACCATATTGAAAATACATTAAATAGTACAAGCATAACATGTGTTTTTTATATATTTTTATTGCCATATTTATTGTTTATTATATCAAATTTATGTTGTATTGTATTAACATATGTTTATGTTAACCTTTGAATTACTAAGAATTTATTGAGATATCACAAAGTTAGGGACCTACAATAGTAAAGATTTGTTTTAAATTATATTTTATTTAACAAAAAAATGAAGATATTAAAAAATCAAACCTCAAATTTTTTATTTTTTGAAAAAAAAAATTCAAATAAATATATACTTACTTTGATGGCACTTCTAAGGACAATTCCAACAAAATAATTTCATGCAACATCTATGAGTTATGGAATCACAGCTATGGTGTTTGCATTACCAACTTTGATGGCATTCCCAACCTTAATTAGTACAATTATAATGGCCTTTACCTATTCCACTCCATCCTTTAGTTTTATAATCATATAAACTTATATTGATCATTATTGTTACATTCCCCTTGAAATAAGTGTCAATATAGGAAGAACATGGAAATTCTAAAACTATTTTTTTGTAGAGCTTAGTTATAGTTAAGATTTTTTTTAATGATTCATACTTATCTAAAAGTATAGAAACCTTTGTCAATTTTACTAATTCTTAAAATACTAATTATAAAATGTCTGGTGCAGTATTTTTTAATAGAAGATTCATAAATTTAGTATTAGAGAAAACAATTTCATTGAAAGTGTATTGATCATTAAAATGTATTATTATTCTTTATATTTAGTATTTTAAATTTAGTTGAATAAATTTCATATATTATAATAGTTCCATAATATAAATTAATAAAATCTTTGGAAAAATTAAATATTTATAAATATAATAATTTTGATTTTAATAAACAATCATATTATAACTTTGTCCTGTAATCTTTGAATCATAAAAATTAAAAAATAACATTATTATTACATCATCATCATTATTATTAGTGAATAATTATATTATAATGTTATTATTATAATATATGAAAAAGACACAAATATTCAAATCATAATCATTTCACTCATCATATTTAAGTATTTTTGTTTCTAAACATGTTTAATCAACATATTGTATCTTGTTGGACAATAAACAATTCACCTTGAAGAAGAGTTAAACATTATATGACATTAATGGTTACAACGTTTTGCAATCACAATCCAAATTAAAAGATTTCATAAAAGTAAAGTTAAACATTATATGACAACTCTAAATTTAAATGAGTGATACATCTCAAATTTAACTTAAAAATAGATAAATCATTAGCATACTCATAATAGATTTTATAAATCATATAACAACAACCACAACATTATATGAAAAACATAATATACATGAGAGACATACATATGAATATACATGTCAAACACACATCTCAACAAAATATGCAATAAACATGTCATATATACATCTCAAGTCAAATATAAAAAAATCAATATACATGTCAATTAGTACCACTACTAGCTAGGTCCATACCAGATCTAGACGCATCAATGTCTCTGCTACCAGAGGTAGAGGGTCTATTAACAATAACGACATAAAGAAATGTTGACATAAGTGAACTATCAAATGTCTCTCTATTAAAATAATCAACCTATGAAACAATACCTGATGTGAACATAGTGTCCAAAGCATAAAAATATTGTGACACATGTAGAGGAGGAGGATCAATGGATGATGATACATGTGGAGGAGAAAGATAAGGATCTATGAATGGTGACACAAGTGGAGGAATAGGAGGAGGATTAAATGTGGATGGAGCAGACACATGTTGTTGGAACACGGTTGTAAGACCCTAGGTTCAGTTTATTCAACCAACAAAAACCTTTAGATACTGACCCTTTCAACATCACTTGCATGAAAGTGAATTCTCACCTGAGGCATCTACTGGGGCTATGTTGGCACAAGGGCAGACCCGAGGTTCAATGCTTCAACAACGCACCAAAAAAACCCTAACTACCAACCCTTTTGGCAACACCTGCGAAGCAGATGAAGTCTCACCCGAGGTAGAGGCAAGGGGGGTTGTAGGACTCAAGTGTCTACAACCTAGATGGGACACAGATCTGTGATCACAATACCTAACATAGCACTTAGCAATTCACATTCATTATTCTTTAACCCTCATTCATAGCGCTTGTTAAACCCTTCTTATAGAACGACACAATATTAATCAAGATCTAAGCACATCTAACCATTCAACACCTAGCATCAAAAGATATCTAGCATTCATTCACATCATAAGCACTAAGAATTCATAGATCTATCTGTCATAATAGTGCACTAAGCAAATACACGAACAATATGAACAATCATAGCACAAAGCACATCGAAACAAGATATATGTGGTTCACCCCAATGTGGGGCTACGTCCACCAACTCTTCTTATCTTATTTATTAGTCTTCTTCAATCTTTTAACATGCATAGAGCTACAAATCCAACTCCGCATAGGACAGGAGATCTGTGTGCACCTCACCAGATCCTCCTCCCCCGAGTTAGGTCAGGGCATAAAGCCTTCTTACAATCACTTGCACTTAACTCTGCAAGTCTCAACATACAGTATGCACGAAGCATTCACACCTATTCACACTTAGAAACCTCCACAGTTTCGTGCACGAAGCCGATTAGAACTCTTCAATCACATAGATCCAATTACTACTTCTTACATCGCTTAGCTATCTATTTATACATTACAAAAGGGGCCTAAACATGGGTAAACCCATGGGCCAACATTCCATACCCATTACATAATCCCTAAAAACCAAAATGCCCACAAAAAGGGGGTGATATACCGCAATCTCCGCTTCGCCTGGGCGCTCTGTCTTTGACCAGCCTGTCGAAGTTCCAAAAATGGTCAAATATGACTAGTGTTTCCTCAAAACCTGGGCCAACAAGCCCCCAACACTCACCTGTGACTCGTCCCGAGTCACTCTGATCTAGGAAACACTGCTTCGAAGCCCTCAAGCTTATCTTGAGTTGGCTCGACTTGCTACTTCTCTAAGGTCTCTTGCTCGACGAACTCCTGAATGACTTGTTCAGTGATAGGCCCTTCTAGGCACTTCTCTACTATGGTGACCACTTGTTCCATATGTACACCTTGTCCCTCGATCTCTTCAAAAATTGTATAGGCTTTTTCTTGCACCAGCTGGAGTCTCTGGGTCACCTCCATCACACTGCTCTAGATGGCAGTGACCTACTGTTGAACTGCGCACTGCTCCTATGACCTTTTCATCTTCTCCACTACTGAAAGTAGCTTCAACTGTGCTTGCACTGTCAATGCCTTCTGATTCACCTCCTAGAGATGTGACTCCAATCTCCTCAGTTCCGGGTCTTCTACAAGGAGCTCATAGGTCCGCGCACTTCGGTTATTGAGTTGCTTGCATTCTAAAGCCAATGCCTTGATTCTTCTACTACGCTCTTGGCAGTTTCTTCACTTTGATCTCGCACTTCTTGCGGAGTGCTCGACACTGCTTTCAGTTCTAACTCTGCTACTCTTGCTTGAATTTGTTGAATGGGTTCATCGAGCTTCCCTACTTGGCTCTCGATTTTTTCTTCTTCCATCTGGGTCAGGCCTGTCACAGAGAGAAGTTCTCTAGTTACTATTTCTCTAACCCCAATTTTCTCTGCGAGCAGCGAATCTTTCTCTTTTTGGATTTGGTCTCTGTCTCTTCAAACTTTGCTCTAAGGTCATCTTTCTCTTGCTATGCAACCCGATGTTTCTCTAGGTGTTCCTCCTTTTCTTGCTTCAAGGCCTCTGTGGCCTACTCTTTTTCCTCCTTTACTCGATGAAGGCGAGCCTCTGTCACATTTTTTAATATGCGTAGTTGGGCAGGCTCATCTCCCAGTTCTATACCTCCTGATGATGACGACGTAGTAGACACTACGCAGCTCGAATAGAGAGCTTGTTGTACCCCCTTTAGCTCTACCTCGATCCTGTCATACATTGTCTCCTTCTTTGCATCATTTTGCTAAAAAATATCCTCTGAAGTATCTGCTACAACTGCAATGATGAGGTCAATATCATCCAATGTAAGCACAGTTTGTGACTGGGGCTTATTGACTCGATATTTATTCCATGTTGAGGGTTTCTTTGGATAAACCTTTCATTTCTTTGATATCTCGGCCTCTGTAAGGCGATCCTTAGGCGGTGTCACTTCACCCTTTTCCTGCTTGTCTTCTTCCCCTTCCTCTTCTTGGTTTATTTCGTCACCTCCTCCTCCTCCAGGTGAATCAAGATTAGTTTCCTTCGATGAATTTTTTATGTCCTGCACTTCTTCCTTTTTCTTCTTCTTCTTGATCCTGCTCGGTCCATCATACTCTTCTCGGGTGACCAAAGGACTTTCGATGATGTCGGGGTTGAAGAGCTCTTTCTTCTCGACCGGTACAAGGAATTCAACTGACCATTACTTGGTTATCTCCTCCATGTCTTCATAGGTTAATTTGTAATACGACTATAGCTCCTCCTTTCTTTCATCCCTGTTCACAGTGATGTAAATGAAATGGTGGTTTGTGCAAAACTTCGCTAGTGGCATGTAAGTATGCAAGGTATTCAGAGTCATTCAAGGGAATGAATCAATGGCTCGCATGAGTTGTAAGTAATAGGTGTGAAACACCACATTTGATTTCCATTTCTTCACCATGTTGCTCATATACCAAAAGGTTGTGAACCTTGTGGCCAATGGTATTGATGGCTCAACTTCCAGGAATGTCGCTCCCTCCGACATCTCCCAAGAAATAAATGTTATGAGGATCAACAACTAGCTAAAGTGGAACTCATAACCTTGGTCCTACATTTCGTATCAGTCCTTATCTAACTCATTGACGAGGTAGCTTGCCTAGTTCATTTGCATCCCTTCAATGCATTTCCCTGCGAGGTCAACGACGAACCCTATGACTTGCGTTGGTCTTTTCTTCCTGACGATCTTACTAGAAATCAACTAGCAAGATAGGCGCATTGTGCCATATTGGATGGAGGATAAATTTTAGCCCCGCTTCCCCTTCTCCACATCGCCATATGTTTCCTTTATTTGTTGCACCAGGGTGCGATCTGCAGCCTTCCCTAGGTAAAATTTCTAAGGGTCCGGTCCCTGCATCCTTAATCCAGTGATCATGTGGATCAGATTTGGATCCACATTCATGTGTCTATCCAACCAGAGATAACCTCCATGGTAGCACGAAAAGAGGAATTTAATGCACGCATTAACCTTCTGATGTTTGCCAAAGTGGGGTATCTTCATGACATTGAGGATTGCGGACCTCACAATATACTTAATCCATGGTTGGGGGACTATCTTTGGCTTCCTCCCAATCATGTTTTTCAAGTACCTATGTGGTGTGAGAAGCGAAAAATTATTCCTATCTCCTAGGTTAAATTCATTGATTTTAAGATCAGGGATCAATCCTAGTTGTGGTCCGACTACGCGTATCCCCTTCGGGAGGTACGCAGTGATGAGCGTGTATTCAAAATATCTCGGGACATTGTCGCGACTAATTGTGCTAGCCAAAGGAAATATTTAGTCAGGTGAGAAAGATGGGATGAGATTCTTATTCGCCAGGTCGTCATGGTGCTTTCTTCTTTTCTATGTCGCAGTTCGGGATGGCCCAGATCGATGTGTAGTCGAGGGGGTGCTTGTAATCCAGCTGTCGACGAGGCATGTACTCCTGCGGACATGACCTTCTTAGCCATAAGGTCGATCAAAATCTCTTCTATGGATTTCTCTACTATGCTAAGGTCGCCCGACATGCACGCTCATGATCGAATAGCTCGGGTTCCTGAACAAATACTCAAGGTGAGAAAAATGGGTGGCGAGGTCTCAAAAGAACAACGTGATAGAAATCAGTTCTTTGTGGGCTCGAATATCTCAGTTTGCAAAAGTGTCCCCAGTGAGACATGCGATGGACTAAATAGACAACTTCGTAACAGATTCCTTCAATGGGTCGAAATGCCTCAATCAATACAATTCCATACATTGTGGCGTGGTCCCAATGGTCCAATGGCGATCGTTCTGGCAATAACTATGTTTCTAGCCATTCTGGAGCATCGTTCTAATAGTCAGGATGCCTCCAACGGTCATATTTCTTTGCCATGGCGAAGTTCCCTTCGGCCTTGTTCTACTATTCTGGCGAGGTTCAAGTTCTACAAGCCTTCCTTCTGCGAAGTCCTCTCTGGAACCTCCTGCAATTTTTCTAACTTTGCTTAATTTTTATTGATCTTTCTGGCCTTCTTTCCTATGATATGAGTCTTTGGGTTCCTCTTTCCATTTGTATTCTTATCTTATCTTAGCATAGTAACTTCTCATTGTTGAGGGTCTTTCAAAGAGTTAAAGTGGAATACCTCTTCTCTTATTACTTCTAGGGTAGGTGTTCTTCTCTCCTACGTGGTTAGGTTCTTTAAGCCTTCTTATGTCCTTTCAACTTCGACAGCTAGGTCTTTGGCCCTCAGTTTCTTTGACTTTTCCTCTTGTTCTTCTCTTAGTCGTTCTATTTTCTTGGCTATGAAGTCCCTTAATTCTTTCTTTTTATGTTCTATAGCTTCCTCTTCTTCTTTCCTTCAGATCTGATCTTTCTCAATCCAAGACTTTCCTAACAAAAGTGCAAAACGAGTGTTGTTCTCAACAAACTTAATGACCTCAAATTATTCTTCAGTTCATGCTCCATTTGAAATCATAGGTACATGAGTAAGTCTTCCACATAGGGTTATTAGCTTTCCTTTAAACAATCCTATCCTTCCCAATGAAGAAATCATAGCAGGCTTTCCCAAAATTTCCCAAGAATTTTCTGGCATAATATTCCACTGTGTTTCCTCATCCAGAACACAGTCTATGTTGAAGTCTCCTATTCTTGTTTCTATGCACTCCTTCTCTCTTAATATCTGTGGTAAACTAATGTCTCTATGATCATTCAATGTTTCTTTCATCTGCAATAATATAGTCTATGATTCTTTCTGGTGCTCTAGCATATTCTTAGTCTCTTGGCCTTCTTCATGGTTTTCTTGTCTCATGTTGATCTTTTCAACCTTAGAAATCATTCTAGGGAAATCCAAAACCTCATGATCAATGGCTTTACAAAAAATACAAGTAGGACCTACACCAGGGAATTCCTTAGCAAGATGTCCCGGTCTTCTGCAACTGTAGCAAAGAGTCAATCCTCTCTTTCTCTTAAATGATCCCCAACCTTTCATGTACTGCGCACTAGGATCACATTGATGGACCTGTAAAAAATTATTTCTAGGATTCTGCATCCACTTGTTAGTCCAAAAATTCTTTCTATGCATAGGAATAACATATCTTTCACTATTTCTATCATATATATTCGTATCAAATCTTCTTTCTTCTAACTATGCCCTAGTTTTCAGACTAGGACAAAATCTATCAAACATACCTATATTCATACTTTCGAAGAAAAAAATTCCACTTATCTTACCTTTATCAGAGCACAAAGCTTTAATATCTTACCTCTTTTCTTCAGATCCGGTTCCCTTCTTAGCACAGAGCTTCACAAGTCAAGTAGAATACTACGCACTACAACAATATATCTATGCACAGAGCTTTCTCTTTTCTTCAGTTCCCAGCAATCACAGTTTCAGGTCCCGACATTGGAACCATTTGTTGGCATAGGGGCAGACCCAGGTTTCAACGCTTCAACAATGCACCAACAAAAACCTAACTACTAGCCCTTTCGGCAACACCTGTGAAGAAGATGAAGTCTCACCCGAGGTAGAGGCAGGGGGGTTATAGGACTCAAGTTTCTACAACCTATCTGGGATACAGATCTGTGATCACAATACCTAACAGAGCACCTAGAAATTAACATTCATTAGTCTTTGACCCTCATTCGGAGTGAAATTTAAACCATTCTTACAGAACAACACAATATTAATCAATATCTAAGCACATCTAACCATTCATCACCTAGCATCAAAGCAAATCTAGAATTCATTCACATCATAAGCACTAAGCATTCATAGATCTATCTATCATAATAGTGCACTAAGAAAATACATGAACAATATGAACAATCATAGCACAAATCACATCGAGACAGGATATATGTGGTTCACCCCAGTGTGGGGCTACATCCACCAACTCTTCTTCTCTTATTTATTAGTCTCCTTCAATCTTCTTACATGCACAGAGCCACAAATCCAACTCTGCATAGGACATGAGATCTGCGTGCACCTCACCAGATCCTCCTCCCCCAAGTTTGGCCAGGGCACAAATCCTTCTTACAATCACTTGCACTTAACTCTGCAAGTCTCAACATATAGTATTCACAAAGCATTCACAACTATTCGCACTTAGCAATCTCCATAGGTTCTTGCACGAAGCCAATTAGAACTCTTCAATCACATAGATCCAACTACTACTTCTTACATCGTTTAGCTATCTATTTATACATTTAAAAAGGGGCCTAAACATGGGTAAACCCATGGGCCGACATCCCATACCCATTACATAAGCCTTAAAACCCAAAAATCCCACAAAAAGGGGGCAAGATCCCGTAATCTCCGCTTTGCATGGGCTCTCTATCTTTGACCAGCCTGTCGAAGTCCCAAAAATGATCAAATATGACCAACATTTCCTCAAAACCTACTCAAGGGCCAACAGGATACAGGAACCAAGTTTCTATAGGGACGAGGAGATGTGAGGATATCATCATATCCATTACTATTAATCCACCCTATGCACAATATCTTTATTCATATCATTTGATTTGTTAACAAACTCTATTGTGCAGAACCCTTATAACATAGATTGCAACATATGTAACCCATTGTATAATTCATTATTACTGCTCATCAATCATATAGTAAATAGATCTATACTAATCATGCATAAACATAACATCCATGAACAACCACATCAACACAACACATAAAGACACAAATTTTAGCATGGTTCACCTAATGCTTGGGCTACGTCCACAACGATTGGATTAAGTATTAGTCTTCACGAAATCACCATATTATACCTTCACACTGTGATTACAATAGATATAACATATCATACTATCTAGACCTTCCTATATGCTCTCCAGTGCATGCCTCTCTCTCTTTCAAAATCCTTTCCAAACCCTTAAGTAAGGATTCTCACCCATACACAACCTAATCTCTTACTCTCAACAACCTAATCTTCCCCAACCCATTACATATGTATACATAGAGTTAGGGCTCAGAATCCCAATAGTTTATCCCAAAACCATAATATGTCCTAGTTGTTTTCCTTCTTTCTCACCAGCATGCTTCTTTTATACCTTATTTTCCTTCCTTTTCTCTTGCACGTTGCTTTTTCATACCTAACTATTGTTCTTCCCGCTTTTGCGCATGCTCTAAATTCTTCTTTGAACCCGCAAAATGATCCCTTTTATGCTTTTGTGTGTGCTTTGTTAGCACTCCGTAAATTTTTTCAGCTGATAAACAAACGACGAAGGTAACTTTTTCAACCAAATTTGAGACTCGAAACTAGCCTTTCAGATCTGGAGAGGGCTCTCTCGAGGGGCGCGATCTCCACGTGGGAAATAGCTTTGCAAGAAGTGGCTAGATTTAACACCTTTGATATAATGGGTTATGGTTATATTGGTGCAAGAAAGTAAGACTTGGGCTATGGATTCGATCTGAGGAAATGACGGAGACAGATGACTCAATGACTGAACTTGAGAGGATAAGGCTAGGCGAGCAACAATCTTCAGTGTAAAACCGTAATGTGTGGTGGGAGAAAAAAAAGGAAGTAACTCAGAGCACCGATGCAGGTGAATTCAGAGTTATCTTTTACAAGAAAACGTTTTGTCTAAGTGGCGTGAACAAGGGGCACTTCGCAGCGAATCCACAGGTTTGAAAATTCATTTTGAAATAGACAGAAAAAGATATGAATAAAGATGACAGGAAGCACATATGCAAAGAAAAAAGAAAAATACATATGACTGCTACAACTAGAATCTTTTCATCAAGATACATGACCTTTGCATTAAGTTTCAGTCAAAAACTCAAATTACATACAATAGTTGTCGTCTACCAATTTTTCCAACCAACCTGGCTTAC
>SNQJ01S0108298.1:22539-45551 GCA_010110895.2 Picea sitchensis
ATTCTTTCTATGCATAGGAATAACATATCTTTCACTATTTCTATCATATATATTCGTATCAAATCTTCTTTCTTCTAACTATGCCCTAGTTTTCAGACTAGGACAAAATCTATCAAACATACCTATATTCATACTTTCGAAGAAAAAAATTCCACTTATCTTACCTTTATCAGAGCACAAAGCTTTAATATCTTACCTCTTTTCTTCAGATCCGGTTCCCTTCTTAGCACAGAGCTTCACAAGTCAAGTAGAATACTACGCACTACAACAATATATCTATGCACAGAGCTTTCTCTTTTCTTCAGTTCCCAGCAATCACAGTTTCAGGTCCCGACATTGGAACCATTTGTTGGCATAGGGGCAGACCCAGGTTTCAACGCTTCAACAATGCACCAACAAAAACCTAACTACTAGCCCTTTCGGCAACACCTGTGAAGAAGATGAAGTCTCACCCGAGGTAGAGGCAGGGGGGTTATAGGACTCAAGTTTCTACAACCTATCTGGGATACAGATCTGTGATCACAATACCTAACAGAGCACCTAGAAATTAACATTCATTAGTCTTTGACCCTCATTCGGAGTGAAATTTAAACCATTCTTACAGAACAACACAATATTAATCAATATCTAAGCACATCTAACCATTCATCACCTAGCATCAAAGCAAATCTAGAATTCATTCACATCATAAGCACTAAGCATTCATAGATCTATCTATCATAATAGTGCACTAAGAAAATACATGAACAATATGAACAATCATAGCACAAATCACATCGAGACAGGATATATGTGGTTCACCCCAGTGTGGGGCTACATCCACCAACTCTTCTTCTCTTATTTATTAGTCTCCTTCAATCTTCTTACATGCACAGAGCCACAAATCCAACTCTGCATAGGACATGAGATCTGCGTGCACCTCACCAGATCCTCCTCCCCCAAGTTTGGCCAGGGCACAAATCCTTCTTACAATCACTTGCACTTAACTCTGCAAGTCTCAACATATAGTATTCACAAAGCATTCACAACTATTCGCACTTAGCAATCTCCATAGGTTCTTGCACGAAGCCAATTAGAACTCTTCAATCACATAGATCCAACTACTACTTCTTACATCGTTTAGCTATCTATTTATACATTTAAAAAGGGGCCTAAACATGGGTAAACCCATGGGCCGACATCCCATACCCATTACATAAGCCTTAAAACCCAAAAATCCCACAAAAAGGGGGCAAGATCCCGTAATCTCCGCTTTGCATGGGCTCTCTATCTTTGACCAGCCTGTCGAAGTCCCAAAAATGATCAAATATGACCAACATTTCCTCAAAACCTACTCAAGGGCCAACAGGATACAGGAACCAAGTTTCTATAGGGACGAGGAGATGTGAGGATATCATCATATCCATTACTATTAATCCACCCTATGCACAATATCTTTATTCATATCATTTGATTTGTTAACAAACTCTATTGTGCAGAACCCTTATAACATAGATTGCAACATATGTAACCCATTGTATAATTCATTATTACTGCTCATCAATCATATAGTAAATAGATCTATACTAATCATGCATAAACATAACATCCATGAACAACCACATCAACACAACACATAAAGACACAAATTTTAGCATGGTTCACCTAATGCTTGGGCTACGTCCACAACGATTGGATTAAGTATTAGTCTTCACGAAATCACCATATTATACCTTCACACTGTGATTACAATAGATATAACATATCATACTATCTAGACCTTCCTATATGCTCTCCAGTGCATGCCTCTCTCTCTTTCAAAATCCTTTCCAAACCCTTAAGTAAGGATTCTCACCCATACACAACCTAATCTCTTACTCTCAACAACCTAATCTTCCCCAACCCATTACATATGTATACATAGAGTTAGGGCTCAGAATCCCAATAGTTTATCCCAAAACCATAATATGTCCTAGTTGTTTTCCTTCTTTCTCACCAGCATGCTTCTTTTATACCTTATTTTCCTTCCTTTTCTCTTGCACGTTGCTTTTTCATACCTAACTATTGTTCTTCCCGCTTTTGCGCATGCTCTAAATTCTTCTTTGAACCCGCAAAATGATCCCTTTTATGCTTTTGTGTGTGCTTTGTTAGCACTCCGTAAATTTTTTCAGCTGATAAACAAACGACGAAGGTAACTTTTTCAACCAAATTTGAGACTCGAAACTAGCCTTTCAGATCTGGAGAGGGCTCTCTCGAGGGGCGCGATCTCCACGTGGGAAATAGCTTTGCAAGAAGTGGCTAGATTTAACACCTTTGATATAATGGGTTATGGTTATATTGGTGCAAGAAAGTAAGACTTGGGCTATGGATTCGATCTGAGGAAATGACGGAGACAGATGACTCAATGACTGAACTTGAGAGGATAAGGCTAGGCGAGCAACAATCTTCAGTGTAAAACCGTAATGTGTGGTGGGAGAAAAAAAAGGAAGTAACTCAGAGCACCGATGCAGGTGAATTCAGAGTTATCTTTTACAAGAAAACGTTTTGTCTAAGTGGCGTGAACAAGGGGCACTTCGCAGCGAATCCACAGGTTTGAAAATTCATTTTGAAATAGACAGAAAAAGATATGAATAAAGATGACAGGAAGCACATATGCAAAGAAAAAAGAAAAATACATATGACTGCTACAACTAGAATCTTTTCATCAAGATACATGACCTTTGCATTAAGTTTCAGTCAAAAACTCAAATTACATACAATAGTTGTCGTCTACCAATTTTTCCAACCAACCTGGCTTACATAGAAAAGATGAAATATATAATCGAGGGCCCCACTTGGGATGCCCTGCTTTCTAACTACTATCTCTAAAACTAGGAAAGTGAGTGGTATGCGTTGGAGACTCTTCACATGACACTTTCCAAAAATAGACAATAATCACATTTGTTTACCCATGACTGTTCGCAAATTTTCCATGAGGATATGATCATCGGTCAGGTATCGATATGAAGAAAATATGTGTTAGTGTTTCCCTTTGATCAGGTGTCGAAGAGAAGAGGTGTCTATCAGGAACTTGCTATCTTCTATAATGGCTTTGATTTCTTCTGAAATTCGAGCTTCCCCAGCTCACTTGTTCTTCCTTGGCCCACCCCTTCTTCAAGGAATTTGTTGTTGGGGAGATGGGGCTTCTACTGTCTTCCCTCCCTGTGAAAATCCTTCCGCTTTGGGTTTCGTGTGGTATGATCTGATCATCTCTATGGGTAAATAAATAACTCCTTTAGCATCCTTGGGAATGCCTGTTGCGGGTGAGAAAGACTCCCAGTCGTTCTAGGGTTTGGACCTAGCAATTATGTGGCTCCACGCACCTTTCCTTATGCTTTGGTAGGTCACCATGGAATGACCAGTGTGTATTCTACATGCATTGTATCCAAAAAACGCACATGGAGGGAAATTTGATCAACCTGGACTGGCGAGGGAAATTGTGAACAATGTGCGGGCCTAGTTTCATGTCTAAAATGAGTGTCGAGCATCTAGAATTTATAACAAGCCAAGCAGAAAGAGGAATCGTGCTAGAGAATAATGAATTCATGGCGACAAGATGTTTTGAATCTAGTAGCATATGTTCCCTGTTACATCTCGCGTGTATAAACACAGATGATAAGGCTTGCATGGCATGCATGATACGAACGCCGCGATTTTTCATTCCCTCAACCTTCATGATGAACTGATAATAGTTGTTGCACTTGTCGACATGACTTTCGTTAACTACTTGAATTGACCTGGGGCATGTAAATAATGGTTTGTTAACAGGACCTGGCTGTTTGGAAAAGACACATCCGTACCACTTACGCATGTTTCGACTCTGACACCCCTTCTCGTTTCCAAGGGCCAATCGACCACTCTCCGATTTAGAATTTTTTCCTTTTAACGTACCTAACTTCACATGTTTGGATGCATGGGTCACAACATGACTTAAAACCGACTCTAAATGGAAATAAAAATGGTGGCGCTAACAGTTGGCTCCAATGGGGATGTTATCCTCCCCGCGAGGTAGCGAAGAACAGTAGACGAGGTGCCCGACCATTGGGCCTTATTTTGACTTTCAGACGTTGAGTGAAGTAAATGATAGCCATAAAAGAAACTAAACCTATCGATGCAGCTTCTAAAACTTCATCATAAACTTAGGGCCTTCACTTCGGGCTTCAATCTTTTGCTGACCTACTAACTCGACGCAAAAAATAAAATGACTATTTACAATGACAAATGACTCAAACATATTTTATTTCCTCAGAAAATATTTGAGGAACCTGTCGTTTATAGGCCCCCAACCAAGGCATTCTCCATCTAATCCTTCCAGGAAATAAGTGTTGTTTCCGTAGTACGTGTTGATTTTGAAAGGACCTGTCCAAAGTTGGTCAAACTTTTCATGCTTCCCTTTACCGTCATTTCTCGCATCCCATCTCAGCACCAAATCTCCAACCTGAAAATCTTCCTTCTTGGAACGCTTGTCGAAATATTTATTTATCCTCTCCTGATGGAGCTATGATCGATTGTACACCTGCTCCCTCACCTGTTGTGTGTGAATTAGATGATTAATTCTCCTCTGCACAGCATTTGGTTCAGTCTCCTTCTCTTGTAAAAACTTTTTGATGGGTAGTCCCAATGAAGTAGGGAATATGGCATCTGCACCGTAAATGATCTGGAAAGGTGACGTTGATATAGATTTCTTAGTGGTAACCCGATCTCCCCATAGCGTGTAGATAAGATTTTTGTGCCAGGCTCTTTTGTTGTCTTGTAGGAGTATCTTGATGATCATAGTTAAGCTCTTATTCAAGGATTCTGCTAACCCATTTCCTTGTGGATAGTACGTCGTAGAATTCCCCAGGGTTATGTTATAATCTTGACAAAATTTCTCCATCCTCTTAGACTTGAATGACGCCACATTGTCCATTATGATTTTGATGGGACATCTGAACCTGAACAATATGTTCGTCTCCAGGAATTAGATGATGACTGCGTTGGTATATTTCTTTGTGGGGACTGCCTCTATCCATTTCGTGAAATAGTTGGTGCCCATGAGTATCCATTTGTGTTTCACGTAGGATGGCAGATTCATCTCTCCTATAAAATCTAGACCCCACAGCATGAAAGGTGCTTCCACTGAGATCATCATTAGTGGCAGGGGCTACAAGTTTCTTCTTTCGTCTAAAATATGACATTCATGGCAGCTGGAGTGACATTCATGGCAGCTGGAGACCTCTTTATACACTTCAACAAAGATTGTAGGCCAATAGTAACCTACCCTCGGGATTTTGTGTGCAGTGGTCTTCCAATAGTGGTGTCCTCCACAGTCTCCTTTGTCAAATTATTGTATGGCCCGCTTCACTTCATCTTCCAACAAACAATTCAACAATATTCCCCAGGGTCTTTCCAGTAGAGTGAATTGTCCAGGATACAAAACTTAAACTCTTTAAGATTAAGAAATCTGGCCTTAGTCTTACTTACTCCCGGATGGTCCAGGAGATTCTCCAACACATAGATGACATCCGCATACCATGGCGAATCAACGAACTCCTGAGACACCTGTGCATTCTTTTCTTCTTGGGAGCATTTTGACAGATCAGTGATGAAATTTATTCCTACAACGTCACAGTCTAACTGCACAATTAACTTTGCAAGGCCCTAACCCTTAATCAGTTTCATGGCCTTGATCTCAAAATCGTGTTCTAGCATGTTCGCTATCCACTTTCCTCTCCTTCCTTCTGGGTCAGGTTGAGTCAGGATATCCTTTACTGAGCATTTGGGCACATAAGCGATGACATGGGAGTGCAATATGTATGTCCTGAATTCCTTCAAATATTTCAATAAGGCGTACACCTGTTTTCCATAAATTCATACCTTAGTGGAGCATTGCGCAATGTCTGGCTGAAATAGGCTATGGGTTTTTTGAAATCATGCTCGTCTTTTTGTAACATCACGCTGACAATAGTGTGTTATGAGGCGAATGAAAATAGGATGAAATCTTTTGTAAAGTCTGGGTTGGCTAGCACAGGAGATTTAGTCAGTGCCACTTTGATATCTTCAAAAGACTTCTTGGCCTCTGGGTTCCACTTGATCTCGTTTCCCTTCTTGAGCATGCAGGTTATGTTCTTTATGATTTCGGCCAAGTTCGGGATGAATCTCCTCAAGAAGTTTACCTTTCCCAGGAAAGATTGCACTTCTTTTTTACTGCACAGGGTGTTGATCTTCGGGATCTCCTCGACCCTGCTGGGGTCTATCTTAATGCCTTCCTTGGAGATAATGTTCCCTAGCATCTTCCCCTCTTCCACCCTGAAATTTGATTTATTTGGATTTAGAGATATGCCAAACTTTCTGCACTTCTGGAAAACCTTCTTCAGGTGCTCGAGGTGTTGCGCGTCGGAGGTAGAGTATACTGTGATGTCCTCCAAGTAGATTACAATGAACTTGTCCTTTTCATCGGCAAATTCTATGTCCATTTCCCTCTGGAAAGTGGCACCAACGTTCATCAGACCGAAAGGCATCTTGGCATACATGAATGTTCCCCATGGAGTTGTGAAAGTTGTTTTCTCTATGTCATTCGGGTGGACTATGATCTAATTATATCCTGAAAACCTGTCCAGCATAGAAATCTTCTAGGATCCCACCACTTTTTGTAGGATGTAGTCCATTTTAGGAAGGGGGTAGTGATCCTTGAGAGACACTTTGTTTAAATTTCGAAAGTCTACACATAGTATTATCTCGCCACTTTTCTTTCTTACAGATACCAAATTAGCTACCAATTTCGAGAATCTCAAAGAAACAATAATTTTGGCATCGAAAAGTTTCTTTACCTCCTTCTCGATCAACGGCAGGAACATGGGATTTATCCATCTCAACTTTTGTTTGAAAGGTTTATGATCTTCCTTGAGAGGGATAACATGTTGGATCACTTTAGTGTCATATACCTTCAAGTCATCATAGCTCTGTGCGAAGACATCTAGGAAATCCTTCATGAGCTTGACGTAGTCCTTCTTGACCTCTGGACTAAGTGTCTTTGATAATTTTACCATATTCGGGTTCTCCTCAGTCCCGATGTTGCAATCTTACATGTATTCTTCACTTGCAGTGATCTTGGGGTTTTTATCCACATCATTTTTGTCAAACAAATTTTCCAGCGGCACCAACCCCTTTGGAATGATATTATTTTTCATTTGTATTATGTCCCTTCCCATGATCTGGTTTTGGAAAGGGTCATCATTACTGCGTGCATCTGAGCTCTCATCTTCGTCGCAACAACATTCCTCGTCAATGATTGTATTAGTGAACTCGTCACTCATAAGGAGGAATATTTCCACTTGCTTGTCGTCATCAAACACTTGCCAATGTATGATATTATCAGGCACTGCTGGCCTGTGCTTGACCTCGATTTCATATCTTTTTTTTGGAAAAATGGGGATCTTAAAAACCGAGGTTGAGGTGGCCAACACATCGGTGATTTGATTTTTCTCTCTAGGGATAGCAGATAGGTAATACTATGAAAATCCTTCGAGGAGGTCCAAAGACAAATTTATGTACGCTCTCAGCCTGGGGTGTTTGGTCTGATATACACCCTTTACTTGATTTATGATCAGCTCGGAATCTCTGTGCATTGTTATCTTCCGCGCGCCCAATCCTGTCAAAACTTGTAAGCCCAAGATTAGTGCTTCATATTCGGTCATGTTGTTTCTACATCCAACTGCGAGACTGTATGAGTACAGCTTTGTGCCCGCTTCAGGGGGGATTACCCATACGTTGGCCCTGAACCCTTCTTTGTTGAATGTTCCATGAAAACACATGTTCCGCACCCCATTCTCCGCGCGATCTTTCGAGTCGGCGCACTCTATTATTTCCCATGCGATTTTCTCGTCAATTGTCCCAATGGTTGTTGGCTCTTCCTCTTCGAAACTTGGTTCATTGTAGAATATAGAAGAACCCGTCTTAGTGTCAATGGTGTATATAGGATGGCTATTTGGCTACGTCTTGATGCTTACCATGTATTTCAGTATCACTTCCTTGTACAACCGTCTTTCATGGCCAAAAACAGGGATGGTGGCGTATGACATATCCATCTACAAAGTACCCTTTAACTTCGTAGCCCATGAGCTTGATAGCATCATGCCAAATTTTTGGGGTATGTCCACGACGACTACATCCATAACCATGTTCTTCGAGGGAATTTGAGCCAACGACACAACTAGGTCTTTGATGAGGCCCAAACATTTGACTTTCCTTGAATCAAAAGAGAAAATTTATTTGTATGGTATGGTGATATCCAAACCCAATTCATCCATGATCACCTTTGGCATGAGGTTGTGCGATGCATCGGAATATAGCATGGCATTATGCAAGGTCATCTCATGGACCTTTAGACTTATGTAGAATGGAGGGACGTCCTAGGTATCATTTGTCTCTTCAATGCGCGGACCAAAAAGGATAGCAGGGTGATCATGTTAGATATCCAAAGTATAAGGGGTCCCTCCCATTTTCATCATTTTAATAATTTTCTCCCGATACTCACCCTTTCTAATAAGTTCATTGAATGGGATAGAGATTTTGATTTTTGCCATCTCATGTTTAAAATTGAAAGGGGAACAAACTTTCTCTACCTCTTTTCCACTTGCCTCTCAGCCTGTCTCCGGAGTTTTCTTGGGGACCTCCTCCTTCGACTTAGCCTTCTTGGTCAAATCCTTGGTCCCGTTGTCCATCCTCGGTCGTCTTGTGGAAGGTGTCTCCATCGGAGGGTTCCTTATGGGGTTCGTTTGTTGTGGCTCGGCAGGCGTGTCTTTTCTTTGGAGGTTATATTTATTCTAGATCTACATGATGGCATTTTGATAGCCTTTTCTGAACTCTTATGTCTCCCAAGACAACGCGTCATCTGTTTCGAGTATCATACCATCATCCGCTTCCAACATGAAACCGTTGTTTTTTCTCATGTACCGATCATGCTCGCTCTTTGTCAAGAACACACATGGGTTTTTGTCATCGCAACAATGCATCTGGTCTTTGAATGCCTGATCGAAGTCCTTATCCACGTAGTTGTTCTGGAATGGAAGTCTTGTCTGCTGGTCACCTTGATCCCTTTTCTCTTTTTGTTCCCTCTATCTGATTTGCAGGATTTGACCCCTTCTATGGTTCTGATTCCTAGGTTGTGGTTCATTCTGTTCTCGGGTATAAGGTCTGTTTCCCATGGACATTCTCTCCATCAACTTCTCCATGCTCTTCATCATCATGTCGAACTTGTTGTCTGAGGACGATGACGTTGATGGTTGTGCATCTCCCTGGGGTCTCTTGTTGCCTCAGTTTTATTTTCCCCGACCTCATCATGTTTACTTCGACTTCGACAACGTTACTCATTATAGCGTATAGACTCATTGATATTCTTTCTCTCAACAACAAGGCGAAATCACTGTCGAAGGAATTGGTGTACCACAACTCCGCAGCACCGGGGGGCAGCTTGAATTATGCAAGGATTGAGTTGTACACCTTCAAGAAATGGGCTGAGAATTCTGGAACTATCTCTTTCGGTGCTTTCTTCATATTATTGTACTGCGTTAACAACTGCAAAAGGTTTTATTGTCTCCCCATTTATTTAGGAAAGACGTCTCGAATGCGGCGAAGTCCCGAATGCTCGCAGGAGAGATTTGAACCATTTTCTTACATATTCCAAAAGGCTCTGCACGAATAGCCTCATTTTTGTGTCTTCATAGTCCACCTCCTCTAGGTTGACAAAATCATTAAACCATTCCAGGTGCCTCTGGGTGGAAACATTCCCTTCAGCGTCGTAGAGCCTAATTCTCTGGCTATAATTCTGAGGCAAGTCATGTAATTGGGCTGGCAAGATGAGGGGGGTGAATCTGGTGGCCATATCCCTAGGAGGTTTTGGATTCTGAGGGATATTATTTGATATTAGGGCTTGGAATTTCTCCGGGTCAACAACAGTCTCGTCCAAGCTAGTTTCCGACTTAGACCTAAAAAGTGTTTGCTCAAATAATTCGTCAAATTAAGGTCATCGATGCTCTTCAAATCGTCTTTGGGTAAGGACAGGATTCTTTCCAGGTAGTAGAATGGGTCCAACTCTTTCTCTCTATTCCTGCGTAGAATCTTCTCGGAGTCGTACATAGGCTCTGTGCGATTTGGGTCAGGATTTTCTCTAGTATAAATCATCTTTGGAGACTCGAAACTAGCCATTCGGATTTGGAGAGGGCTCTATCGAGAGGCGCAATCTCCGCGCAGGATATGGCATTGCGAGAAGTGGCTATATTTAACACCTTTGATATAATGGGTTCTGGTTATATTGGCACAAGAAAGTAAGACTTGGGATATGGAGTCGATCTGAGGAAATGACGGAGATAAATGACTTAGTGACTGAACTTGAGAGGATAAGGCTAGGCGAGCAATAGTATTCAGTGTAAAACTGTAATGTGTGGTGGAAGAAAACACAGGTTGTAACTCAGAGCACCGTTGTAGGTGAATTCGGAGTTAGCTTTTAGAAGAAAATGTTTTGTCTAAGTGGCGCGAACAAGGGGTGTTGCACAGTAAATCCATAGGTTCGAAAATTCATTATAAAATAGATAAAAAAAGATATGAATAAAGATGACAGGAAACACATACGCAAAGAAAGAATCACAATACATCTAATTGCTACAACTAGAATCTTTTTATCAAGCTACAGGACCTTTGCATTAAGTTTCGGTCAAAAACTCAAATTACATAAAATAGTTGTCATCTACCAATTTTTCCAACCAACCTGGCTTACATCGAAAAGATGAAATATATAATTGAGGGAGACGCTTGGGTTGCCTTGCTTTCTAACTGCTAGCCCTAAAACTAGGAAACTGAGTGGTATGCATTGGAGACTCTTTGCACGACACTTTCCAAAAATAGACAATAATCACCTCTATTTACCCATGACTGTTCGCAAATTTTCAACGAGGATATGATCATCGGTTAGCTCTCGATATGAAGAAATGACGTGTCAATTTTTCCCTTTGATTAGGTGTCTGAGCGAACAGGTGTCTGTCAGGAACTCGTTATCTGCTATAACGGCTTTGATTTCTGTTGCGCGCTCATTTGCTGGAAAAATGTGCACGACAAGTGGTTGTTTGATTATCACGGTCATTATCGATTTGTAGAGTTCTTCAAAGAGACATGTCTTTCAAGAAATTCCTGGGTTTGTCTTATGTTTGCAGATGTAGAGACGAGCACTAGCTAAACTTGTTTTTTCTGCGCCCTGGCAAGAGCCGCGCGGGCCTCCTTCTTGGTTGCTTCGCATTCCCTGGAGTGATTTGTATGCCTTTCCTCCGACAACCTCTCTGCTTCTCGTAGTTGTATAATAGTGTCTTGTGCCTCCCTGAGCTGTCTTTTTAGCCATGCCACGTTCCCTTTGTGACCTCATCCTGTCGATGCTTCCATAACCTTTGTCGCTAGCTGCTGCCTCAAATCCATGTTTTCCTAATAGATTTCAGTGATAGCCATCTTTTCCTTCTTTAATTGTTGAGATGTGTTGGCACAGGGGCAGACCCAAGGTTCAACGCTACAACAACGCACTAAAAAAACCCTAACTATCATCCCTTTCGACAACACCTGTGAAGAATATGAAGTCTCACCCAAGGTAGAGGCAGGGTTGGTTGTAAGACTCAGGTGTCTGCAACCTTAGCTGGGACACAGATCTTTGATTATGATACTTAATAGAGAACTTAGCACCATTAGTTCCTGAATATGCAATCAATATATACTTCGCTAATAAAATAGAGCTTTGCAGCATTCGCAATGATCTAATGTATTTAAGCACTTAGCATAGGTAAATAGATCAGATATAGCAGATCAAGCACTAAACATATTCATACAAATCAGATCTAACATTCTTGCATATCATTAGCACTAAGCATAAGAATATTTATCTAATCATCTCAAAGCACTTAGAAAATAACATATAAACACATCGGAACATCACACAGAGCAAAGAAACACAGTATTTACGTGGTTCACCCCCACCTTGGGGCTATGTCCACCAACTCTTCTTCTTTATTAGCTTCTCAATAGGTTACAGGCAAAGAGCCTCCAAACCCTTTTCCTCATAGGACAGAAGATCTGCGCAACTCGCTAGATCCTTCTTCCTTGCGTTACAGCACAAAGCCTTCCACTGTCCGTTAAAACAACTTACACTTAGCTATGCAAGTCTCTTACAGTCATGCACAAAGAACTTACAGACTCTACTTGCACTTAGCATACATTCACATCTGACTAAAATCCTAACATCACATAGATGTCTCTCCTTACATTGCCTAGACATCTATTTATATATTACAAAATAGGTCTAAGCATGGATAAGCCCATGGGCTGACATCCCAATCTCGTTACATAATCCCAAAAACCCAAAAAGGACCCAAAAAGGGGCGGAGATCCTGTGATCTTTGCTTCATCTTGCACTCCTCCTTCGATAGGCTGTCGAAGTCCAAAATAGGTAAACATGACCAAGAATCTCCCAAAACTTGGTCAAGGGCCAACAAGCCCCCAACACTCACATGTGACTCATCTCGAGTCACTCTGGTCTGACTAGTTATGCCTCAAACACCTCGATCTTGGCTTGAGCTGCCTCGACCTGCTGTTGTGCTACAACCTCTTGCTCGGTGAACTCATGGATTACTGCGTCATTCATTGGCCCTTCTAAGCATTGTTCTGTTGTGGTGAAAACCTATTCTAGCTATGCTCCTTGGCTCTCAACCTCTGTGAACAATTGGCACGCCTTATATTGTATTGGTTGGAGCCATTGTGTGACTTCCATAACTTTTCTTTGAATCATATGGATCTGTTGTTGGGCGATGCACTACTCTTGAGACCGCTTCATTCTTTCTACGATCGACAGGGCCTTCAGTTGCGCCTGTAGTGTGTCTGCGTGTTGCTTCATTTCCTGGAGCCGCGACTCCAGTGCCTGCCTACAATTCCAGATTCTCAGTGAGGTTCTCATATGTTTGTGTACTACGGTTACTCAACTTTTTTCATTCCAGGGAAAGAGCTTTTAGTCTTTCAACTGCACTGCAGGCAGTTGTTTCTCTTAGGTCCCTTACGTCTTGCGGGGTTTCGGGCATAGTGCGTAGTTCCATATCTGCGATGCATTGTTGTAGCTGTTGGATCACTTCTTCAAGTTGTGCCACCTGTTGTGGAACTCGCTCTTCAATCTTTACTTCTACGACTGTCACAGAGAGAAGTTCTCTGTTGACCATTCCTTTACTTTAAGTTGCTCTGCAAGTAATTCTTCCTTTCTTTGATGCAGTTGTTCTTTTTATTCATCCCACTTTGCTTGGAGAGCAAGATTTTCTCGTTCTGCAGTACTGTGTTGCTCTAGAAGGACTCCCTGTACTTGTGCTAAAGTCTGGGTGGCTTGCGCTATTTCTTCCTATTCTCATCAAAGGTGAGCTTCGACTGTATCAATGATTCGGTGGAGTTGAGCTGGCTCATCTCCCAGTTCTGGTGTTCCTAGTGGCAGAGGAACAGTGGAAACTGTGCATCTGGATTGTAGTGCCTGCTGCACCCCTTGAAGTTCAACCTCAATTTGATTGTACATCTCCTCCTGCTTAGCCTCTTATTTTTCTGCTATCTCCTGCGAAGCATCATTCAGGGTTGCTACGATGAAATCAAAGTCATCTGGGGTGAGGATGGTTTGCAACTCGGTCATTTTTTATTTTGACTTCTTCTGGGAAGAAGGCTCTGGAGGGGAAACCTTCCTTTTCTTCGAGGGGTCCTCCTCGTCTCTAGGCGGTGTTACCTCGCCTTTATCTTTCTTGGATTATGTGCCATCTATCTCTTCACCATCACCCCCTTGCTTTGGCGAGATGGAAACAGTCTTCACAAATGTACTATCTAAATCCTGGACCTCTTCAGTCTTCTTTATCTTGCTAGGTCCAGATGTATCCGACGCGGTTTCTGGGCTATCTATGTCGGATATCTTAGCAGGGTCTGCTAGAATAAGGAGGTCCGCTGACCATTCCTTGGTGATCTCCTCCAAGTCCTCCCCTGTCAGCTTGTAGTAGTACTACAATTGTTTCTTATGTCCATCGGTGCGCGCTATGATATAAATGAAATGCCTATCAGCGCTAAACTTTATCAAAGGTCGGAACCTGTGTAAAGTAATCAGAGTTATGTGAGGTGCGGATTGTATGGCTACCTTCAACTGGTTGTAGTATGTGTGGAACACGGAATTTGACTACCATTGCTTATTCATGTCACTGGAATACCACAGTGTACTGAACTTCGCGGCCAAAGGTTCAAAGGGCTCGGTGTCCGGGAAGGTCGCACCTTCCGGCATCTCCCAGGCAATGAAAGCGATCAAGATCAATAGCCAACTGAAATGAAATTCATACCATTAATCCTGGGCTTCTCTGCAGTCAAGTTGTAATTGGTTCACTAGGTACTGCACCCAATTCATTTGTAGGCCCTCCACGCACTTCCCTGCAAGGTCAACTACAAAACTAGTGACTTGGGTGGGTCGGTTCTTTCATACTAACTTTCCTGTGATCAATTGACAGGCGAGGTGCACTGTGTCACTCTGGATATAATCTACCTTGTAGCCTCGCATTCCCTTCTCGACATCATCATAGGTGGCTTTGATCCTTTGAGCTAGAGCGTGATCCATTGTTTTTCCAGGATAGAAATCCTGTGGGTCAGGGCCTTGCATACTTAGCCCTGTGATCCAATTGATCAATGTCGGATCCACTGTTATATGAAGGTTTAACCATAAGTATCTGCCATGGTAACAGGAAAGCAACATCTTGACACATGCATTCACCTCTTGGTGTCTTTTGAAGTGAGGAATCTTCATGACATTGAGCAGTGTAGACTACGAGAGGTTCATAGTCCATGACTGAGGGACGATCTTTGAATTCTTCCCTTTTTTTCTGGTCAGGTACTTATGTGGGGCGAGCATGTTGTAGACCTTCCTATCGTCAAGGTTGAAGTTGATAAACTTCAACGCTGGAATCTTTTCTTGGTCTGTGTGAACTGCGCATATCCCTTTCGGGAGGTACACAGTGATCAAGGCATACTCAAAGTCTCTGAGCACACTATCTCGATTTATTGCGCTGCTCAGAGGTGGTAGATAGGTGGGTAACATGCTCGGAATCAACTTAGCATTCGCGAGATCATCCATGTGCTTAGTTCACTTCTCATTTGATGGTCGGGATGGTCCGACTCGAGCAGTTGACGGAGAGGCTGGCAGTCCTCTTGTGGATGATGCTTGTACACCTGTGGATAATCCTCTCTTCAACATGACCCTTTCAGTCTTCAAGTCAATGAGTACTTATGTCACTAATTCTTCAACTGCGTTGAGTTCCTCGGACATATGCGCTCATGATTAATTAGATCAAGGTCAAATTAACTTAGACACTGCAGTAGAATAAACAACAAGAGCGCAATGATCACTGTATACAATTCACTCTTGGTTAGCAAAAGTGTTCTCAGTGTGTGGCACGACGGGATAAATAGGTAACTCGGCAACGGTTCACTTGTAACAGGTATGAAGCCTCATTAACTTTGTTCGGTCCATTATGGTGTGGTCCAAGAGTCTGGTGTCAAGCCTTAAATGCCTTTCTACCCGTTCAGGGTGAAATTCAAATGGTTATAATGTCCCCAATGGATATATTACTTCGCCATGGAGAAGTGCCATGTGTCGTTGTTCTGATATCCCGACAAAGTTCCAATTTTTCAAATTTCCCTCCTGCGAAGTTCCCTCTAGAACTTTCTATAAATTTTCAATCCTAGCCCTCTTCTTACTTAACTTCCTAGCCTTCTTTCCAGTGAGCTTCGTCTCGGTATGTATTTTTCCATTCTGATTCTTATCTTCGTTTGAGATAGTCACTGAGTGTTGTTGAGATTCTTTCCTAGGATTTAAGGGTAGCAGCTCTTCTTTATTTGGGGTAGGTACTTCAGTCTTCTGTGATTCCTCTAATGTTCTTGCAGCTTTGACATCTGGGCCTCTAGTGTTAAATAGCTTTGATATGTTCTCATGTTCTTCAATCAAGTGTGCAATCCTTCTAGTCATGAAATATTTTAACTCTTTTTTCTTCTGCTCCAAAACTTTTTCTTCTTCCTTTCATTTGTCTTGATCTCTATCAATCCAAGGTTTTCCTAGTAACATGGTAAACAGGGCGTTGTCTTCAATAAATTTAATATTCTCAAAATCTTCTTCTATCAAAGTTCTATTGGCATTCGTAGGTATCTGAGTGAGTTTTCCACATAGGTTTACCAGTTTTCCTCTGAATAATCCTACTCCTCCTAATGAAGGAATCATAGCAGGCCTCCCTATAGCTTCCCAAGTTCTCTCTATCATGATATTCACCGGTGTCTCTTCATCCAGAACACAGTCAATGTCGAAGTCTCTTATTCTTGCTTTGATGCATTCTTTTTCTTTGAATATCTCTAATAATCTAACATGTCGGTGGTCATTCAGGGCTTATTTCATTTGTAACAATACTTTCTCTAATTCTTTTTAGGATTCTGCTATTTCTAGATCTGCCTTGGGGTTTTCCTGGTTTAGATTCATTCCTTCAAGCTTGGCAATCATTCTAGGGCAATCCAACACTTCATGGTCCATATCTTTGCAACAAAGACAACTAGGTCTTCTTCCAGGGAATTCCTTAGCAAGATGTCCTGGTCTTCTGCAGTTGTAACAGAGGGTTAATCCTCTCTTTATTTTAAATGATCCCCAACTTCTCCTGTACTGCGCGCTAGGATCATAGGAGCTAACCTGCGAAAAATTCTTTCTAGGATCCTGCATCCACTTGTTAGTCCAAACATTCTTTCTATGCATAGGTATAACATATCTTTCACTATTCTTGTTAGATCTACTCATATCAAGCCTTCTTTCATCTATTAGTGCCTTATTTTTCAAGCTGGGACATAACCTATCAAACATACCTAGATCCATACTTTAGGAAAAAAAATCCACTTATCTTACTTGTATAGAGTACAAAGCTTTAAGATCTAGAATTTTCCTACTATTCTTACCTTTATCAGAGCACAAAACTTACAAATCTTACATCTTTTCTTCATATCTGACCTATTTTCTTCAGATCTGACCTCTTTTCTTTAGATATGACCTTCCTCTTGGAACAAAGCTTCATGGGTTAAGTAAAATAATATGCACTAGGGTAACAGATCTATGCATGGAGCTTTCACAACTTCAGGACGAATCTTTTCACAAGTCTTCTTCCTTCTCAGTTCCCAGCAATCACAGTTTCGGTCCCGACAACGGAACCATTTGTTGGCACAAGGGAAGACCCAGGGTTCAACGCTACAACAACGCACCAACAAAACCCTAACTATAGGCCCTTTTGGCAACACCTGTGAAGCATATGAAGTCTCACTCGAGGTAGAGGCAGGGGTGGTTGTGAGACTCAAGTGTCTGTAACCTTAGTTGGGACACAAATATGTGATTATGATACTTAATAGAGAACTTAGCACTGCCAATTCCTCAATATGAAATCAATATCTACTTCGCTGATAAAACAGAGCTTCACAACATTCACACTGATCTAATGTATTTAAGCACTTAGCATAGGTAAATAGATTAGATCTAGACAATCAATCACTAAACATATTCATACAGATTAGATCTAACATTCTTGCATATCATTAGCACTAAGCATAAGCAGATTTATCTAATCATCTCAAAGAACTTAGAAAATAACATATAAACGCATCAGAACATCACACAGAGCAGAGTAACATAGTATTTACGTGGTTCACCCCCACCCTGGGCTACGCCCACCAACTCTTTTTCTTTATTAGCTTCTCAATAGGTTACATGCACAGAGCCTCCGAACCCTTTTTTGCATAGGACAGAATATCTATGCATCTCGCTAGATCCTTCTTCCTTGTGTTACAACACAAATCCTTCCACTGTCCATTACAACCACTTGCACTTAGCTCTGCAAGTCTCTTACAGACATTCACAAAGCACTTACATACTCTACTTTCACATAGCATACATTCACATCTGAATAGCATCCTAACATCACATAGTTTCCTCTCCTTACATTGCCTAGACATCTATTTATATATTACAAAATAGGCGTAAGCATGGGTAAACCCATGGGCCAACATCCCAATCCTGTTACATAATCCAAAAAACTCAAAAAGGACCCACAAAGGCGTCAAGATCCCATGGTCTTTGCTTTGTCTTGCACTCCTCCTTTGACAGGCTGTCGAAGTCCAAAATAGGTCAACATGACCAAGAATCTCCCAAAACTTGGTCAAGGGCCAACAATATGGCTCTTGATCATTTTCTCCTGTGATATCCATTTCCCTTGTTCTTCTCTTGTCTTCATGATTTAATCCTCTAGTAGGCTCTAGCCGGATGGCGCGCATGAGTATCTTTTTGGCCACCGATCTGGCACGTGGTTCTTCTGAAAGTCGAGATTCCCCAGCTTCCTTGTTCTTCCTTGGCTTGCCCCTTCTTTGAGGCATTTGTTGTTGGGGAGATGGGGCTTATACTGTCTTCCCTCCCAGTGCAAATCATTTTGCTTCGGGTTTTTCACTGTATGATATTATCGTCTCTATGGGTAAAGAAATAACTCCTTTAGCATCCTTGGGAATGTCTTCTGTGGGTGAGAAAGAATCCTAGTCATTATGGGGCTTGGACCTGGCAATTTTGTGGCTCTGCACGCCTTTCTTTATTCTTTGGTAGGTCACCATGGCATGACCAGTGTGTATTCAGCATGCGGTGTATCCGACAAACGTACAGGGAGGGAAATTTGATCCACCTGGACTGGCGAGGGAAATTGTGAACAAAGTGCAGGCTTGGTTTCACGACTGAAATGAGTGTTGAGCATCCAGAATTTATAACAAGTCAGGAAGAAAGAGGAATCGTGTTGGAGAACAATGAATTCATGGCGACAGGATGTTTTGAATTGAGTAACAGATCTTCCCCGGTACATCCCACATGTAGAAACACAGGCGATAAGGCTTGCAGGGCATGCATGATACGAATGTTGTTATTTTTAATTCCCTTGGCCTTGATGATGAACTGATAATAGTTGTTGCACTTGCCGACGCGACTTCCATTAACTACTTGACTCGACCTGGGGCACGTAGAGACTGGTTTCTTAACAGGACCTGACTCTTTGGAAAAGACACACCCGTACCACTTACGCATGTTTTGACTCTGACACCCCTTCCCATTTCCAAGGGCCAACTGGCCACTCTCCGATTTAGACTTTTTCCCTTTTAGCATACCTTACTTCACATGTTTGGACATGTGGGTCACAACGTGACTTAAAACCGACTCTAAATGGAAATAAAAATGGTGGCCCTAACATGCTCTTCCAAACTTAGTATTTCAAAATGCTTGTCGAATAGGCCCCTAAAACTCACCCGTGGCTCGTCCCAATCCACTTAAGCCTGTTGCATCGCGCCCTTCTACACCTCCATGAAATTTTGGAGGGTTTCTCTTGTTGTAGAGACTTACTTCTTTACCTCAAATTTTTTCTCCAAAATCTTATCTACTACCTACGCAGTCAGGGTCATGAGATTATCCTTGTTGTCTTGTATTTCTTTCTTCACCATGCCTTGTGCATCTTCCAATGCCCCTATGACCGTGAGTGCTTCATCATTCAGGGGTACCAATCATTGTATGGGAGTCTTCTACTCTTTCGTTAGCTATTTTATCTCGTTATATGACTGCATGTTCACCAGGAAGGCCACTATGCACCCAGATGGTGGCAGTGTGTTTATATTCTCCATGGCCTTCTGCACCTTCTCCTGTGCATTCCTTAATCTTTCCTCAACGACCTTCATCATCGGATCCTCTGTCAAATTTTTCCAAAGCTGCGTGCTACTTCAAATAACTTCACACACTCCTCATATAGATTCTTAATGCTTGCTACTGAGGTTATGGTTTTTCTTTCTCTTCGTTTCTTTTCCTCAGGTGGTGTCCTAGGTGTAGTGCGCACTTCAACCTCTTTGATTATGGTGCGGAAGCCTTGAATGACTTCACTAATTTTGGATACCTGTTCCTCCAGTGTGTATTCTACCACCATCGACACCTCTGGAATATCATTATATAGTTTCTAGATAGCTTATTATATCCTCTTTGTTTATTTCTCGACCTTGTCCTTCTCCTTCAATATCCTCTCTACATTTTTCTTGACCTCGTCCTTCTCCCACACAACTGTCGTAGAATCCTTCTATCATTCTACCTTATCTGTTGTTACCTTATCCAAGTCATTTGACATTGACTTTATGTGGAACTATATTTTCTATGCAATACTTGTTTGTGAAACAACTAAGTTCAGGTGACTTAACACTCATGCCTGCTCCTGCATTTCTGGTGTGGGGAACTTGATTTCATCTACCGAGATATTAAAATCTATGTGCGTTGCTTCTATATATGAAAAGTAAGAAATGGTGGCCCTTACTTCCCCAGTCGCACTTGTTGTTGGCCCATCACCAAATCTTCACTCTGGTGCTCTCCTTACTGCCTCCCCAAGTTGTTGCAATGTTGTTAACTGTTCCTTCACCTTTTGGTGCAATTCTTCTTATTTCTGTGAAATTTGATGAGATTCATATTCTACGACATCCCTCAATTGGTAGTCGATCCTGTCGATATCATCGCCCGCCAAAGTGTAGATATATGGTTCTTTATTGACTTTCATGTTCTTCCGCGCATATGTTGTTGTCCCCTTACCCTTTTATTTCCTTTTTTCCCTTCTTGTGGTACTATCTTCTATGCATCCCCTACTCCATTGCCTTGTTCATTTCCTTGACCATTTGCTTGGTATTATTCTTCATTGTTAGGGTGATCCATCTTTGTTTCGTTCACAAGAACCTTTCAGTTTGGGTCCCAATCCTACATAAAGAGTTGGATGTCTTCCTCCATGATTTTTTACTTTGTCTGGACCCATTCCCCTCTTGGGTATTTATTTGCTTGTATGTAGATGTGATGATGGTCTTCCCAAAATCATGCAATCAGTGTGTATGCATGTACAATTTGTGGCACGATTCGTGGTGTAGTATGGATAAACCTCCTAATCTTTTTTCTATATAGAAAGAACTCAACATTGGTGTCTATTTGTCTTCTCTTGTTCTTTGTGTACCATAAGTTTTGATACTTGGCGACCAAGCACGACTTACCTCTTAGACCCAGAAACTATGCATCCTCTAGTTCATTCCACGCTGTGAACACAATAAGAATTAACAACAAGGAATAGTGGAATTTCATGCCTCTGTCCTGTGCTTCCGTGCAATCAATGAGGAATTGGTTAAGTAAAAATGGTGCCCATCTCATTGCTACCTCTTCGACACACTTCTCATACACAACTATCACACCTGCAGGCACTTGGTCTTTCCTACACTTTCTCAACAACGTGCATGCCAATACTCATGTCACAATTCTTATTGTTGGGTCACATATACTTGGTACATCCAACCAAGGAACCCCTATGACAGTGTGAAATTTCTCCCTCATGGACTTTGAAAAAGTCTTTTCATTCTTTTTGTCTGCAAACAACAAGGTGGTATCTTCCTCATGTGACGATAAGCCAGTGATTCGGGTAATGATATATGTGTCTATAGAAATTGGCATGACCATCCATAAGTAATCGCCATGCACAGGTTAGCAACATATTAGCACATGCATTCACCTCTTGGCTCCTTCTCAAGTGTGGAATGTCAAACAAATTTAGTATGCCAACTCGTTCCAACCCTCTAGCCCATACCCTTGGCATGGGTATAGTCTCGTTTTTCATTGGCTCTATTCTTAGTTCCAAGTATTCACTCGGTGCAATTTCAGGGAACTTCATTGTGTCTGTGATATCATGGTATTCATATTTGAGATGCGATACCTTACCTAACATATCCTCATATATGATGACCCCATCTAGGATGTCAGGTATCACCAATGGATACTTGGCATCTTTATTCAATTTCACTGGTTCTGCATCATCCTTCCTCGGCGGAATGTAATCCCTAGCAAACCTTGGCTCCGATGATGATGCTCTCAGAGTCTCCTCAACCTTTGGTGGTGTTGTTTATGCTCTCGTTTGGGATTTCTTTGGTGCAGAGGTTGCTACCTTTGGTGGGGCCATCTCTATAATCTAGTTACTAGAAACAACTTCTTTGGCTTTGTGGTTTCTCACAGGCTCTGCAACACTTCTCTCGACTCTCTCTTACTTTCATGCAAATCCAACTAACAATGACCAATGTTTGTCGATCCTCCGTGACTTTTGTGCCCTTTCGCTAGTTGTCCATTTTCCTTCCCACCCATAAAAATTGTCTAATCCTTAAGTCTCAATGATCCCTTCCTACATTGAAAATATTTGTCAGTAGATTTTCTAAAATATTATTAAAGGATTCTATTGTCCCATTTTCCTAAGGGTGATACGATGCGCTCCTATGATGGTGAATTTGAAACTCCTCAGTCAATGTTGCAATCGTCTTATTTAGGAAGTGCATCCCTTGATCACTTAGTAAAATGTGTGGGCACCCAAATCTTGTCACTACATTATCAAACAAAAATTGCGCAACACTTTCCATGCTGCAATATGTGAGTGGTGTTGCTTCAACCCATCTGGTCAAATAATCCATCGTAGTGATTATATACCTATCTCATGATCTCCTTGTTGATAGATTGATTTGTATTGAGATAATTTAGCTTTATTAGGTGATCCAGATGGATATCGGTGGCCACCCACCTTTTCCAACTGGCTCAAAATAGTTTTCTGACTTTTTTTGGCAATTTACTATTTTTAGCAGTTTTTACTTCCGGGGCCATTTTGAGGGCCTAAATGAAGGTTTTTCGGTATCGATCTCCTAAATGATATTTAAAGGCATATTGAGCCCCCAAAATGAATCTCCTCGAAGATACCTTTCCAACAGGCTATCACACGCCTAAAACGGAGATCGTATGCAAAAGTTACGACCCCGGGAAGTTGATGTACTAGCTTACCCAAACGGGGCCCACATGACTTTTGGCATTTCATCTCCTAGGGTTAGGTTTTTGGATG
>SNQJ01S0108299.1:0-12304 GCA_010110895.2 Picea sitchensis
AGCGGAAGCTTCTATTAGGTCTTCTTACATCCGCCTTATTCTATTTTATTGAAAGGCCTTATTAATATTGACCTTTATTACATCTGAATACATTGATCTACCTATGTGCGGGTTAGGACCTTAACAGCCACAGAGTCAAACTCCGCACCAGACAGGAGATCTATGCACTAAGCACTAGATCCTCCTTCCAAAATTAGGTCAATTGCACATAGACAAAATATCTTCTCACAACACTTAGCACCTTCTGCAAAATCACAATCAAGCACAAAGCTTCGACCACATACACTTCTTTTCACAAAAGAACTCTTGTTCACACAGAACTACTCTCCTTTGTACAATACATTCCTCTTTATTTATACTTTACAAACCCTTACAATAAGGCCTAAACATGGGAAAACCCCATGGGCCGACATCCCATAAACTCGTTACAAAACCCTAGAGGACCCTTTACTGGGTCCACATAACGCTCAAAATCGGTGAGATCCACGATCTCAGCTCCGCCTGGTCGCTCCTTCTTCGACCAACGTGTCAAAGTCCAAAAGTGGGCCAAAAGTGACCAGAGTTTCCCCAAAACTTGGTCGAGGGCCAACAATCAACAATGATCCTCTTTGTTATAATCATGTTCTTCCTGTATTTTGTTTTGGCCTCATCTCCCTCTAGCTCCTCAATTTCTTCTTGTACAAAACCTTCCAGATCGTTCTCCTCAAGAATGAGCATCACCTCGTACTTCGATGCTCAAAAATTATCAGCGCCCTCGAGCTTCTCATCAAGCTTTCTTTTTGAAGTCATCTTGTCCACCTTTTACCAGAAACATGTTGCGCTAGGGTTTATGAGGAAACCCTACATTTTCAAACTTCATATTTCGAAAATCTAATCCAAGGGAAAGATGCGCCCTGACAAGGCAACCTCCTTGATGTCTTTAGTTTGACCAGCGACCTTCAAAAAATAGGAGAAATCACCTTCTAGGGTTTTGTTGCAGTTTTAGTACAAACTGTAGTTTTTAAAATCTTCATCAAACTGAAAATCTAAACTCAAGGAAAGATGCATTGGGCTAGGGTGAGATTTTCTGTGATCTTAAATTCCCCAACGAGCTGCTCTGGAGCTATGAAATGGCTTCTTTCAGGACCTCTTTGATACCATGTTGAAAATTCACTTAGGTGATTAAGTGTATTCATTATTCTTTAACTTTAAACTATTAAATCAATAGTTTCATGCATAAGGATCACTAAAAGAAAGACATCCACAATATACACAAGATTTATCCTCGAAAACCCTCTTGGGGGAGAAAACCCAAAAGATTCTTCAATATAGATTCATCAACAAGTACAATGTCTCTCTTAAGAGAGATCTCACCAAACATAAGATAATCGGAAGATAGACCAAAAACCCTAACCAGAATAGGGTAGTGCACCACTAGACCAAGATAGGCCTCCAAGAGATAACCAAAACCCTTCACCAAAACACTTTTACTCTATAACTGCATCTCCTCCTCAGACTTGCGCACTTTTCCTTGAGAGAGAACCTGTGTTGTGTGTATACTCCAAATGAGGCACCTAGCCTCCTATAAATACAAGTTGAGCCACCCTGAAATTAGTCCAGGGCCGACTTGTACACTTTACACTTTCTAATTTACATTTGACTTTTACAAAGGCACAATAGGGTTGACTTTTACAAAGGCACAATAGGGTCGACTTTTCAAATACAAAATAAATTTATTCTTTAGCATTTTGACTTGGTCTAATACAATAAGAATATCTTTTGCAACTACCCAAACTCCAACAATTTTTACCACATAAGTCCCAAAGCTTGACGATAAGCAAGTAATAAAATCAAACAATAAAAAAGAACAAGAACAAGACAAATTGTATAGTAATTAAATGGAATTGAGTAGACATGTTCATACTTATTTCCTAGGAAACAATTTGTGTCCCCAAATGAAAGAGGGTCTAAGGGTTAGGGATCCAATCTAGGTATTTAAAAAAGAGACAAAGCAATATTAAAATTTGTAACCTTCAAAGTACAAAATCCGAGCTATGTAGATCAAGAATTGGATTTGAGGCAAGTAGCACATAGAAAAAAAACTAATAAATCATGCAATGAAAAATTCGCATAAAAAGCTTTTATAAATGTCGCACCTATAAAACAATAGTCAAAAACACTCATTGTCGTCGATCTTTCGATGAACATTGGCTATATCAAATTTGACCAAGACATTGACCGTTAAATTTTTTTCAAATGCGTAGTTGGCATTCTCTACGTTCATCGATATATAGACAAGCTATCATCGAAAGATCAACGGATATAAACGTTCGTCAAAAGTACGATGTTCATCGGTGCACCCAGAAAAAATAAATTTAATATTATGTCATAATTTGCGACAATGTGATTGAATTTATCCTCATCATCAGAAGTTTTCGTCGAATTTTGACCCCATATGTAATAATGTCATACTTCTTACTTAAGAGAGGCACACATGCACCAATACTTTTGTTGCCTTAAACCAACGATCTCATGATCTTCGTGTAATCCCAGAAATCATCCTGACACTACCCACAGAGTGCTCTAGCTCATCCTAGGTCCCCATATACGAAGGAGGGTGAGCATCTTCCATGTTAACTTGGTTAGTTTTTCTGTCTAAACCATCTAGGTTGAATGTACACATTTCTTGGTCGATTCCTTTATTGTCTTTGTTCACTGCTTTGACATAGTCATCGTGATTGCACAAGAAAATGTCTTCACCTCTTCCTCAAGTCTATCTAGTCACCTTGTGAAACTTAACAATTTCATGAAGGAACTTATGCACTAGCACCTCCTTGCCCACTGTCCTACTTCTTGGACAACAAACTATATAAACCAACCTCAATGTGGAGAAGAGGATGGCCTCTTGCCATCACAAATTCCATCCTTCTAAGAAAATAACTTCTCCTTTGTCAACCTTTCACTAATTTGGGAACCATTATTGATGCCCTAGGCTCCATTGTCTGCTTCTAGGTAGCAAGCCATTTGTGGCTTTTAACATTGAAAGGAGGGTGGCACGTAGATACCAAGGCCACCTCCAACAATTATGTTAAGGCTCTATCGAGAATCCATTATAGGATTCAACCCAACAAACTTCTAGCCTTCTATCATGGGTGCACCCAAACCTGCTGCTAAGGCACACAAAACTTGTAAGGTGCCCACTGTTGTTTGTTCATCTTGTGCTACGACCTTCTTCCCTTTTCTCATTAAACATTTATTGACATAATGGTTCCCTACACACACCCATCAATCAATATCCTTGTTCTGATCTTTCTTGTTGACTTTTATAAGGGGATAATCCTTCTACCTTTGTCCTTGGTGTCACCCAGTGCTACCTTTCAGGTGTCTTGAACCTCCAATGTTGGTCTTGGATCTATTTGTGCTTGGTTTTCTTCCAAGACCATGGCTTTCCAAGGGCAATCTTTTACATAGTGGTTTTGGCCACATAGAAAACATGCAACCTGCTTATGTTGCATTGTCACCTTGCATTATGTCCTATTGTTATATGTCTCCTTAGGATGTGACCATGCTTCTGCTTGGTCCACCAATATTTCCAACCTACAAGGCAAAGAGTCAATTTTTAAGCTAAATTTTTCTGAGACCCTTCGACAATGTTGTATAACATCCATGGCATCCTAGACCAATTGTCTAGAAGTCATTGTTTGATATCTTTCCTTCATAAAGGTATTCCAAGCAATACTGCCTTTCTTGGACTTAATGTTTTATCTTTGCACTCAACACTTGTTTTTCTCTAGGTCTAACCAATTTGAACCATCTTTCATTTCAAAGACTCAGCCTTGTTGGTGACTTCTTCCACCTTTATTGACTGACTTCAAACAAATTCATCTAATTGATCCACTAAATTCTCCGAAGTGAGAAGTCTTTTCTCCGTCTATGTTAACCTTCTTGCATGACTCCTATCATAGTCTCCATGAGGTGAGTCAAAGGGGACTTCTTCACCCTTTAGGTATGTCATTGGTCTTCTTCCGCACATAGTCACTTTTCAAAGTGATTGCCACTTCAATCTTCAAACCTACTACCTAAAACATACAAATAAATTACAAGTTTTGTGTGGATGACTTGCTTGGATACTTGCTACAACCAGGGAAAGGACCTGCACCATCCACTCTTCAAGTCACTCTTTGGTCACTTTCCGAACTCATTCCAAAACCTTTTGTTTTGTCCAAGCCTATCAATATGTGGTGAAGAGTTCCCACATAGTTCTTAAAAAAACTTTGTTCCCTCCACTATTTTGTTTCCTTTTGAAATTTGGTAAAGAGTTCCCAAGTTAGCTCTAATACCACTCACTACGATAGTGACAATAGTGAAGAGCACCAAAAATTCTCAAAATTGTCTTTGAAACCACCTACAGTTTGCTTGAATTTTTCTTTACAAATTTCAGTTTCTCCCAAGTCTGTTATGGTACCTCAGGTCATGCAAGATTGCCTTGCCTTGGCCGCAAGGGCTTGGCCAGACCGCATCTACTATAACCATGCTATAACCAGACTATGCCTCTTCACTTAAGGTCAAACCATAACTTTACCTTAAGCTACAATATGTCAAATGCAGTTGATTCCTACTCAACCAACTTCATTAAATAGTAGGTACATGTGCAATCACGACCTTTAAAACATCCCAACAATACTTATAGTTACCCTATACAAGGCAAAACATCCAACAATCATTAAAAGTTCACAACACACATGTATAGGCAACACCCAAGGTAGGTGCCTTTTAACTTTATTTAGATGAATAATGTTAGAGGTATACAAGGGGTTGTAGCCTTTTTCTTGCAACTCTATTATATATTTACAATGAGTTGAAGGAAATATTTCCTTCTACCTACTGCCTAATAGAATTTCACAATCCAACCCTTGAAGCAACCACCGGCCTACCTCCTACAAGTCTTGTCTTCTTCTTCTTCTCACTCGGCTAGTGCAATTTTCCCTATTGTGCCTAACCCTAAAATTAGCATAATTGCAGAGCTCCTTTATACTCTTGGTGAATGATTATCAATGAATGATCAATGCCTTAGCACCTTTTATGTATCCACTATTTATACAAGACTTGTCGCACACTTGCAAGCCCCTCCTAGCCTAAGTGTTATCAAGTTAATTGTTAAGTGCGGACACAAATCAATCCCCCTAGCTTCACTATGAAACTAGAACAAAACAAGACAGTACACTACTCTTTCCTTAGATTTCAATTATCAAATGAGAAATGGATCTAGAACATACCTTTTAAATATCAAAGATCTGACTTCACCAATGCAATCCAAGCTCCGTCACGAGGCTTATGGAGAAATATTTGCAAATAAACACAAGCCAACAAAAATAAGAATAACAGAGTCTATTTGATATGAAACTATGTACGTGATCAAGGAATCATACAATATGGACAAATAACATTCATATAGGAAAGAAAAGTATATCTATATTAAAGAATGTGGAAGAAAGATACAACCAGATGCCTTGATGTTGTCAGGTTCCTTCCAACAGTTCCTTGCTTCCCACACACTTCTTGCTCCAAGGATTTTGAGACCATGGATATGATAGCTACTCACAATCTATCGTGACAAAGCAAAGCTCAAAGCCAACATACAAGCTCCAAAAACTCCAAGCTACAAAACTCAATAACAAACCAATCTAACTTTCTCCATGAGAGCTCCTCTCCTTTTATAAGCTGAAGAGGATAAGGTGAGGAGGTTAGGATGATCCCACTAAATCATGAAAGCAAGTAAGATCCAAACCGTTTGGAGCCTACCTCACCATAGAATCTTCTCCTTCTAGAAGCATCGAGAAGACGGTCATTTTTACCACGTACATGAATTTTCGCACCTTAGCTATAGAGAAACCTACAGAAACTTCGCAACCTAGCTATAGAGAAAGGTGCGGAAATCATGCATTTCCGCACCCTGTGTATAGTGAAACCTACGTAAATCTTCCTTAATAGGGTTTTTACAAAGGAAAATATAACTTCTTCTCTCAGGGAAAGTTCTTCTCCCTTCTTTCTCCAGGAATTCAAGCCACTGACCCCTCTAAAGGAAACATATAGGTTTACATCATTAATGGTCATAAGGGTGACGAAAATAATGTGTAACAGAGAGCCCCCTAAAGTATGAAGTTAGAACAGAGTGATAGCTGAAATACTTTGTCGAGTGTGTGTAGGGAACAAGGATCAGTCGGTCGGAAACCTGCCAACAAACAAGGAAATATAGTACAATAATATATCATCACTGAGGTAGGCATTCCCATACTCAGAATACAAATGACTCAAAGCAGAAATGTCGACATGCAAAGATCCATGTCAAGTAAGACAGGTCATGGCCACCAAACATACACTGTGGATCCATGCCAATATGACTCAAATCCGAACATAGCCACCAAAAATACATTGTGGATCTATGTGTTAAAGACTCAAATTTGAACATAGCCATGAGACATACATTGCGGATCTATGCAACAATACAATATGAATATACTCCAACGCAAACTGAATCTGTTAGAAAAGATCCAGGGTCTTCATCTCCACCACTCTATAGTACGAATCTAACCATGCAAATACATGTGCCAAAGTCGAACATGGTAGAAACCACTTGATTACCGATCATTAGTGTATATCGTTAACAAGTGCGAGGGAAATCACCATTAATGTCAATGAATCCCAAAGTACACTAGTATAATCCAACGAGTGTGAATTAATGAGTTGAAGTCGAACACTCGGCGAAATCTCTTGATCAGGGGTCAATAATGAAAACCCACTGTCGAAAGCGAGGAAACCTGCCATTGAGGCATGTAAGTTCCAAGGTACCAATTAGTTTCTAAGTCTAATTCCTGCATAATGAGTTGGAGTCGACAGGAAAAGACTCGTCACAGGAGGGCCTTAATGTATCCCCCATCAATGACACAAAACAAGTAACAAGATTTGAAGTAGATCAAAGTAACCAGTGATTTAAGATTGACTCAGGGATGGCCAACACAATAGAAGGCTTAAGGACTGCAGAAATGGTCGACACAATAGAAGGATTTTCGGGTTGAACTTCTCTTTGAACATATTGATGACATGACCACTGTCTTGGAAAATACTGGCTCAACAACAAGGATCACAGACCAATTTGTAATCTTAGAAAGGGGTATGATCAAGAGACAAGCGGATTTTCCAACCTAGACACAAAGCAAGTGAAAGGGTTTCATGTTCAAAAGCGACTCTTCCATAGAATACAGGTTTAGATACATTTCTTTCCCAATTTCGCCCCCACCATTGCTTGTGAGTACCTCTTTATTTTTACACAAGATCGAGAAGGATAACATATGCTTGTTGATGTAAGCTCATCCTTCGGATAAGTCCCTCAAAGTATGTTTAACGAACCCTAAGAAGGAGTGGTTCAGTCCCATATGGTCCTTTCAATGTTTGTTTTACGAGTCCAAAGAAAGAAAACTCTAGGGTTTTTCATGTTTAGAGAGTCTGAAAAACACTTAAAGAGAACTCTCTCAGTTCCTTTTTCATAAGTTAGTCTAACGAGACCGAAAAAGATATAACCTACTGCTCATCAGACGTTTTCTTCAAATACTTTTACGAGTGTGAAAAGAACAAGATCGCTCGGCAATCTTTTCATGTTTAGAGAGTCTGAAAAGAGCTTGAAGGGAACTCCAGGGGGTTCCTTTTTCGTATAACCTTTACGAGTCTGAAAAAGTGATAAAAGTATACTCGGTTACATTCTCAGGTATTCACGAGCATGATAAAGAACAAAGACTAAGCTCGGGATTGTTTTCATTTTTATGCAAGCTTTAAAACAAAAAAAATTATACTTGGGATAGATTTTATTTTTACACAAGCTTAAAAACTCAACAAAACTATGCTTGGACTTGGTTTCATTTTTACACAACCTTGAACCAGAGGAAACTATGCTTGGACTTCCCAACGCATAACACAAGGATGGTTGGTACTTAGCCCCCAACTAAAGAAACTAGCGGCTTAACTTCAGCATGAAATCCAACGCCTGAAAGTATTACCCCCCAAGCTTCGGTTCATCCAACAACATAGGAGAATGAAAAGAAGCTTTAAATACTATACATAACAAAGTACTTGGCTCAATCGAAGAGGGGGGGAAATCTATTTCATTTTTTAACGAGCTTGACACAGGAACAAGAACTATGCTCAAGAATCTAGGTTGAATCCCCATACCTCTATTTCATTTTTTAACGAGCTTGACACAGAAATAGGAACTATGCTCGTGACCTTTGTTTCATTTTTTAACGAGGTTTCCACAGAGACACAAAAACTATCCTCATAGCTGGTTTCATTTTTTAACGAGCTAGAAATCAAAAAACCATGCTCAAAGGTGGTTTCATTTTTTAATGAGCTTGAAATCAAAAAACCATGCTCAAAGCTGGTTTCATTTTTTAATGAGCTTGAAATCAGAAAACCATGCTCAACAGACTTTTCTTGATCATGGCTTCCAAGAGGATAGTGCTCTCGAAGGACACCATGTCAAGGGACAAAACTCGGTCATGGCCTCCAAGAGATCTTCATTTGACGGAAGAAACACACTCTGGAAGGAACACATGTCGAGGGTCGCGATAGGCGTAAGGAGGTCGGGCTCTAAAATCTTGATCGAAGAGATCGCCATGTCAACTACTAGATCCAAATCATCAGACGTTGAAGTCATGGGAGACAATGCCACATAATTAACATTTGGCGGGGGCGATATCGTCTGCATATAAGAACCATTGAGGGAAGTAATCCAATCAGGACTGATGAATGAAAGTTGATCAATAGTCACAATTCTTCCATCGTGAGGAAAAGATATCACACGAAAAAGAGTAGACATAATAGCTTTCATGCCATAGACATAATCCCGCCCAAGGAGTAAAGCAAAATCCAAGGGGTCTTGGACTACCATGACATCAATAAAGACAGTTTTCCCTCCCAAAGTTACAGGAAACTGAGGAAGGGTCCCTAAAGGTTGTCTGGTTCTTTTGTTAAAAGCTAACAGATTTTGCGTGACCTGCACAAGCTGAGGGCAAACCAAAGCCTGCCAAGCAACATAGGACAAAATAGTAACAGACACACCTTCATCTATCAGCGTCTGAGGAATGTCCCAACCACAAACCTATACTATAATCTAGAAAGGAATGTGAGAGGGGAGACGAGGTCTAGTTAACACACCCCATTAAAAAAGGATGGTCTCATTACCTGGAGGGGGTTCTGCGGGAGAAGGAGGAATACCCCCCGACACGATAGAGTCTGTATCAACGAGAAAAACGTGGGTAGTATCATGTTTGCTCTCAAGCGGGAGAGTAGGATCGACCAATGATGAGATCAAATCGACCACTTGGGTTTCATTCTCCAAGGGGAGAATGGGGTCGATGGGTGGAAACAGATCGATCGCGTGGGTTTCACTCTCTGGCAGGAGAGTGGGATTGACCGAGGATGGGATCGGATCAACCACTTTGTCAACTAGTTCAACTAAGGATGTGGCCAGATTGACTGTATAATCAACCAAATTGATCAACGAAGGGGCTAGATTGATTATTCCATCAACTATAGGTGGGTCAAGAGAAAGCTTGCGATAAGCAGCGGGAAGTTGGGGCTATGAAACAATCATGTCTTCCAGTAATTTTGAGGCTTCCTCCATATGAGGGAAAAGGTGAGTTAGATGACTCCCTTTGCATAACATACTAATCTGAAAATAGAAGGTTGACTTGTTATGCTATGCAAGCACCCTCTACTTCATTAAAATAAACTTTACAGGACCTTGCTTCATGTGTTAAAATATGCAAGAACAAGAATTATGTGCCAAGTTTATGAATCTTCTTTTGAATGTTTATGTGTGAGGAATTATTCTTTTAGATGGTTAAATAGGTACTTAAAATAAATACACAGCATCACAACTTGCAGCAAATAAACCATCAAACTCACAACAAGAACAACATGATAAAGGAGTTCACCCATCTCCGGGTTACATCTCCTTGAGCCTCCATCAATGGACTTGGCTCTCTGGGATTAATTTGTCAAAAGTTCTTTTACAAGATGCTGCTCAACTCCAATGGAAAAATAGATTGTACCATTGGGATCAGAACACATAAAAACCCCAAAAATGACTAATAAAACTCTGAAAACGGATCATGGCTCATCCGGGCATGACCTCTTCTACATGTGGCCATAAGCTTCCCTGAGCTTCTCTTTGGCAAAAACACCTATAAAAGTCCTCAAAATCCTCTGAAACCTATCCCAATGTGTTCATAGCATAACAATTAGCCAAACATGATTATTCAATCACAGAAAACAAACATAGGCTCACCAAAACATGTCCTCAATCAATGAGGGCTTCAAGCTCCCTAGAGCTTGCTGAAGTTTCAATGGATAAAAATCTGCAAAAAAAAGTCTTCAAATGGCCTTGATAACTGTGCCAATGGATTCAGGACATCCAAAAACCCCTAGCTGGGCTTTTACGGCACCTCAATCGGCCAAAAAATGAAGAAGTTAGGCCTCCTGGAAGTCCCTCCTTCAAGCTTGTTGGCTCTGCATCTACAAAACGCACCCCTTGTCAAATGAAATTGGCACACACGCAATATATAGCGTAAAAACCCAGCACCGGGCGCAACCGCGCCAACGGTGCAAACTGTAGGACGGTTATGGGTGCGCCAGCCCCTAACCTCCTAGCACCTGGGCACGTGGAGGTCATATGACCTTGCGCATTTGTAAAAAGGGCTAACGGTCAAAACCGTGCCAACCATACCAACTCCCTCCTCCGTGCTCCGGTTGTGGTCACATGCATCACCACAAAACCGTGGCTTACAACACAAATCGTACACCATTTTACGGAGGGCATATGACATGGTCGTATGGCATATGTTATAACCATGGGCTATTCGTTTCAAACCCCGCGCACCATTTAACGGAGAGTAGAGTCATATGCACACAATACAACCGTGGTAACAACTCCCGCATACAAATGTTATAATAGGGTTATATGTATTAGAACATGAAACCGTGGGTCGGGGCTAAGCCCCAGCCCGACCCCCCCGCCGTTTAAAGCAATATTCAAATTCAAATATTTTAAAAGCCATATGGTTAATAAGAACCAACGCATGGCATAGTGGTCNGCTTATGATGGTGGGGAGGTCCAGGGGTCGAACCCCACGGACGCCAATACATTTTATCAAACAAACAATCAACCAATACCGGGGTGCCACGTGGTAGCCCATGATTGGGCCACGTGGCACCCAATCACTTGACCACACAATGCCACGTGTCAAGATATCATTCACCCTCAACAGCCAAACAAACTCTGCCATGTCATCACATGCCATGTCATAGTATGGTCGTACGACCCTGCCACGTCAGACTGTATGGACTGTACAGTCAGCGTCCTTTTTTTGCCTATTTGACGATTCGGACAGATCGCGATATCTCTCGCTCCCGACGTCCATTTGAGACGAAATGAATTGCGTTGGATTCGTGACGACGAGGGATATGCACCCATTTATTTTGAGGCAATTCTGAGAACGTTGAATTTTGAGCTAAAATTTTAACCCCTGGTCCAGATTTTGATCACACCTTCCCACTGAAAGGCTTTTGGACCCACAAAAGCTTATGACTATCTGTCTGCTTTCAAGTTATATCAACTGATTCTACTTGAAAAGTCTTTTTGACAATCACCTGGATACTTTGACATGCCTTGCACTGCAACTAGCTATGTCCCTCAACCACTGTTCTCTGGCTGCTGCTGACCCACTGTTCTCTCTGTGCTTGGAAGACTGCCAACCTTCCCACTGAGAATCAAGTCCCTCTTTCGAACTCTTTGGCATCAAAACAATCAGCTCTCCAATGGCTGCAAAAACTTCCTGCGACATCTTGTCACAAGCCAAGAAAACCATCAATCTTGAAAACAAATCATACAAGACTAAAAAATGATGCCAACAAAGTTTTTTTTCTCTTCAAACAAACTGTCGCATCTCGTACTTTATCAAATCACATGGCGTTTTCTTGCATCATGGTGTACTCAAAATCAAATTTCAAGTCAATAAACACCATCGACTAAACACAAGTCGAACAACACGATCGACACAACATAGTCGTCAGAAAATCATCAACACCAGTCGAGACTCATTTGAAACATATCGACCTTCCCAATGACAAGTCGACAAACATGATACACAATCATGTGACAATCATGAATCACTCATGATGAACCATCACCAGGTTCACTGCTTACACATACATAAAAACAAATGCATGTGCATGACTCTTCAACTCTCCTTCCAGTACAAACATAAGTACA